>JAHDVE020006026.1:0-56501 GCA_022606495.2 Halesus radiatus | reverse complement strand
AGCACTATTCCACACGCATAGTAGCAAAACTAATGCAGCTGCAAATTCACCAATTGACCGTGCTCTTCACTCGTTCAATAATGTTAACCTAAACAACTCTAGCATTGACATTTCTTTGGATTCGCTGGCCACATTTAAAAGGAGCATCATGACAATGATATAAACTGCTCAATGCACATACATATGGCATCACTTCTATAATATCATATTCTTCATAATACTCTTTCAAAATATCAAACCGATGTAATGCATACGACCACAAATTGATGCACGACTATAAAATTTATCAGGTGCATCTCCTGTCCCGATCCTATCTTCCTCTTCCTTTCCCCGTTCCTTCTTATTTTGTTTTTTTTTCTAATAAAATATCTGTACTTAACCACTGTTAGCACAAGAAACTTTGTTGGCTTACCTTTTGTTAAACTTCCTCTGTATATAAATTTGTATTAAAACCTGTTTGTTTCTTACAAATAAATAAATAAACATCATCACTTCTCACACCTACAAATACACTCACACATTCACACACACTTATACACTACACACGTCGCCCGGTAAATACTCAATGTAATAAAAACAACATTACAAGGAAACATGGTGTCATAGATGTCCACTACGCTATTTTAATTTCTAGAGATGGTTCCTCGCTATAACCAATGCACTGTATTGTTTCTGTAATAAAATAAAATTAATAATAATAATAATAATAGAAGTTAATAAAAGTTCTTAAAAACTATCAAGTTATTCGTAACCTAGAAATGTTTATCAGAATTTTTTTTATAAAACGATGTAGCTGATGTGTACCCGGCATTGATCTTTCTTTTTTTTTAATCAAGTTATGAAGTTGTAAGATCGTGCTTGTCATTTGGGTGCCATAATTGATTTAACACCGAAAATAATTCTTTGTGACGACTATTGCCATCTCTAAACAAAGGAACAAAGACACATTAATTTGAATATTTTATTTCATCAAGAACATTTATTTTTCCAAAATGTATCTAAATAATAAAGTTCTTAAGTAGCGACCTACTTGCGTTTTCCATTTTGAAAATATTCTATCCAAACATACCTTCTCCTTTTGAATATGTAATCTGTGGCTAACCGGAGTGGTATATCTATGTTCTAACTTCAATACAACATGGCGGTTTCAATGTTTTTCAAACTAATTTTAAAACGTTATGCCAATGCGAGTACCCATTGGATTTCATTAAAACTACTCTTTAAACCTTCCCGGCACTAATAAGAACAAACTTTGTGCTTTTTTCAGTGAAACCGGTTGTTTAATTTTTGAGAAAATCGAAGACAGACATACAGACAAACATTCATTTTTATATATAGAAATTGATTGAATAAATTATGAACACTAGAATTTAGAATATTTGGATTACTAATTCATTCGAATGAATTTAGAACATTTGGATTACTAATTCATTCGAATGATTTTAGAACATTTGGATTACTAATTCATTCGAATGAATTTAGAACATTTGGATTACTAATTCATTCGAATGAATTTAGAACATTTGGATTACTAATTCATTCGAATGAATTTAGAACATTTGAATTACCAATTCATTCGAATGAATTTAAAACATTTGAATTTCTAATTCATTCGGATGAATTTAGAACATTTGGATTACTAAATGATTTGCACGAAATTGATTGATACATTGTAAATTAATTTAAAAAATGTCATCACACTCAAAGAGAATAAAATTCAATTTCCACTGAGTCCTTTATACACCGTACTATCCTCAAATCGAGTTAGCTACGGGCTTGCTGTATAATCGAATAGTGCTTTAACGTCAGGGGCGTCGCATACTTGTGTACAAAGTGTGCGACGCACACGGGCGGCCAAACCAAGGGATGACATATTCATTTTGAAGCTATTTTTTTTATTTCCTAACTTCATACATTAAGTGCAGATTAGGATATGTTATTTTTTTCCCAGTTGATTCGGCCGACTCTATGATGAATCCGTTCTTAATCAACAATTTTTTTTTGTTAATTACCGTAAGATGTTGACATATTAAGAAGATGTAAAAAATAAAATAAAAATGTAATACAATATTTTCTTAGTCCTCCTCACTGGGAGATCCTTTGGGAAGGCGAACAGGGTTTTGGATAGAGGGTTTTCAGCAACTTCTGTATTTCGACATCAAGGTTTGGGTATAGTTTTTTCAGTAACTGCTATGACAATTTTTTTAAAAATATTAATCGGTTCTTATTCTGATAATTCCTAGAGCTAAGTTTTACTGCACTAAATGCAGCTATTAATGGATTTAATTAGTTTGATACTTAGTGGGGGTTTGTTGTATATCTTTACAGGCAAAAGTTCAGAGCTTCTTTGTCCAATGGCAGTATTACGCTCGAGTATATTTACTCTGTCAATTTGATATGCTTTGGTATTAAAATTATGTGAGGTGTTTTCTTTTTTGTCTTTTTTAAGATGATGAAACAGAATATTTTTAACAAATTTAGTGTATACTCAGAACGTCGAAATACCAAAAAATTTCCGTTGAAATCTCTTTACGGGGACCTTTAAACGATCGTTGTGGTGCATTTCCGTACTATATTTAGTTGTTTTATGTGATTTGATGCTGCTGAGCCTCATCCTAATATTCCGTATTCCAATGACGGTGGCATAAACCAAAATATTATAATAATAACATTGTATTTATATAGCGCAGTTTTATGTCATTTCATTTCAAGTGATAATAACACAAAACTATGTATTAATATATCGTAATTTTGTGAATAAATAGACGAATTTCATCGACTTGTGAATAAATTGTGAAATAACACTCAACCACGGAGGCCGCCAATGTGTGAAATCCAGCGTAGTTTATCGTCAATTACGATCCCAAGATATTTAATACTTTAAGTTTTGGTTATAACATATGCGTGCATTGAGGAAAATTGTTTTGACATTCGTGTAAATCTCACATATCTGTGGCTGTTATCTCGCAGGGGTAAGCAGAGTGAGTGGACCACCACAACTCCGTTTATGCCTCGCTGCATCAACATTCACACATAGTTTTATGCATCTTGTATCAACGTTTGACATGCCACGATTTAGGTAATTAGTTGACTTTATTTCCCCTTTTTTTCCTTGCTTGTTTTTTTCTTAAATTTGCTAATATTTTTCGCATCATATTATCTCCACGCATTTTATATATCGAAGCCAAAAACTAATGGATGATGGAAATCTTACCCTTGAGGCGTATGCAAGGGTAAGGAATCTGCGACCGAATTATGAATGAAGAGAACTTGCTATAATTGTCTCACCCATGAATGAATACTGAATACGAATCGATAACCACATATGAATTAGTAGACTAACGGCCGTTCTTCCCAACCCTACTGAGCAACGGCTGAGCTGAAATTTTGATTCAACATTGTTCAAATGCACAAATACGCTTTTCCCAACGAAACTCTCCATCAAATTTACAATCAATTTAGGATATAGATTTTTTTGGATTTCTCCTCAGCAGAAAACTAGTTATAAAAAGTGTCAACAGGGTGAACAAATGCCACCGAAATGTCGAATGTTATTATTAGTTAACGATTTTTTTTACGCAATTCAATTACTGAATGACAAATATGTATTTCCGTTTACGAATGTCAATACATGATTATTGTATGTTTTAAATAGAGCTGAAGAGAACCCAACTTATTTTAGTAATTGTAAACTACGTTTTGTCTTATTTTTTCACTCATCGAGAAACGTCAAATGTTAAATGTACGAAACGAACATTGTGCTTCGCGGCATCATCAAATGTTAAGATAACACTTTATTTTCATCATATTTTTAACACACTCATTTGTGAAGTTTCAAATGTTAATTTATGAGTTAGTTTTTAAAACAAATGATTTGTATTCAAAAATAAATACGACATTAACTCATCTATGTTAATTTGACATTGAAAGATTTTACTTTGGTGTCACTCTATTGTCTTAAAAGTGAGCGGCTACTATTTTATAGTGGGCAGACACCTCCATAGACAATTTAGGCTTAAAAGTGCTTGGGGGCTAACACTTGGCTGATCGGTGACTCAGATTAATCATTTGAAAAGTTGGGAAGAACGAACGTTAGGATTTTCATTTCGGAAAGTTTTTAGAGCATTTTTCTTTCATTCAGAGTACATTAGAATGCATTGTTTAATCGCAACCGGCGTTTACATAGAGAAACATTGAAAACCTTTTATTTGTAACACTCGAGTTACTACTCTACCTGACCTAAATTCAAACCTCGAAACAGGACAAGAACACTTGAACCTGAAAATTTAAAGTTTCTTCGGAAACTTCAGAGATCTCTGGAGGAACGTTATCTCAACAACAAAAAGTCCCTTCCATTGACGGCCCAGTCCACAGTACCTGCCCCTTGCGGCGGGCCTGTCCAGCGCTGAATTCACAGGGTGCTGAACACGTAATACACTTAAGGATTACTCGTCCCAATTTGTGTAACAATTACGTTCCATTAGCTAAACAAACTGGAGGTAATTGAGTTGGAATATACCGCCTACTGGCTACTGGACGGGACCGGAAATTTCGTGTAGGCATCGAATCCGGGACGAAGAATTTAGGCGCCTTTGGCAGTCTTTTAAAACACACCCCAACAAAGTACTGACCTTTTTGCTAGTCATTTTGCTATCGTACTGATTTCATCCGTGTTCACGTTAATTATATTATGTTCTTGGTAAAGGTGAATGGGAGAAAATGCATGTGACCTGGCCGTCCTGAGCCCACCCCTAAATTTTATTGAATCAATAGTAATATTCGATATATCAGTGGGTAATTTCCACTGACAGCACGAGCAATAATCATACCATAAATTTGTGTATGATAATTGTAATTCGATGATTTGTATGGCGCTGTTTTTGTGAAAAATCACCTTATGAGTGCTCAATGTATTTTAGTTATAGTTCTCTAGTTTTAAGACATAGTTGTAAGTCATAAATCAGTAGTGTGAATTGACCCACTTGCTCATAAATATGTATTGCTTTTATGACACTACTTATAAGTTTTAGCTGTAAATCGCTAGTTATAGGCCTCAGTAGTTAGTTGCTAGCTACGAGTATAAGTCTTAGTTGTAAATCGTTAATCACTAATCTTAGTTATAAGAGGGTTACAACTAAGATTTATAACTAGTAATTTAAAACTAAGACTTACATAATATTTAATTGAAGAAAATAATATTAACATAACCTAAATGAAACATGAAACTGGAAAAAAACAACAGAAAATAAAAAGATTTCAGAATCTGCGACTCGAACACAGAACCTCTGCCTATCCGGGGCAACCGCTTTACTAACTTAGCTAATGAGACCAGTTCAATTTATGTCATCTTCATCATATCCCAAATTCAAGATTTGTCAATATTATTCTCCATTTTTAATCCCATATTATTGGCATCTTTATGATGCTTACAAGGTTCTTCACGAACACAATTGGAAACTAGACAGTGTCTCGGAAGAATATCCGATTTTTTTTTTATTCATATGAGACATCTATTGACTTTTTATAAAAGTCTAAAGAATATACTCGTATTCAATTTTTAATTATTAAATATTTTTATTGAGATTTTAAAAACCTCTTGTAATATGTATTCACTGAAGAAAATAATATTAACATAACCTAAATGAAACATAAAACTGGAAAAAACAACAGAAAATAAAAAGATTTTAGAATCTGCGACTCGAACACAGAACCTCTGCCTATCCGGGGCAACCGCTTTACTAACTTAGCTAATGAGACCAGTTCAATTTATGTCATCTTCATCATATCCCAAATTCAAGATTTGTCAATATTATTCTCCATTTTTAATCCCATATTATTGGCAGTTATCTTTACAATGATTACAAAGTTCTTAACGAACACAATTGCAAACTTAACAGTGTCTCGGATTAATATCCGATTTTTTTATTTATATGAGACATCTATTGACTTTTATAAAAGTCTAAAGAATATATTCAATTTTTAATTATTAATTATTTTTATAAAGATTTAAAAACCTCATTTTAATATTTAATCATCGTAGAAAATAATATTAACATAACCTAATGAAACATGAAACTGGAAAAAAACAACAGAAAATAAAAAGATTTCAGAATCTGCGACTCGAACACAGAACCTCTGCCTATCCGGGGCAACCGCTTTACTAACTTAGCTAATGAGACCAGTTCAATTTATGTCATCTTCATCATATCCCAAATTCAAGATTTGTCAATATTATTCTCCATTTTTAATCCCATATTATTGGCATCTTTATGATGTTTACAAGGTTCTTCACGAACACAATTGGAAACTAGACAGTGTCTCGGAAGAATATCCGATTTTTTTTTTTATTTATATGAGACATCTATTGACTTTTTATAAAAGTCTAAAGAATATACTCGTATTCAATTTTTAATTATTAAATATTTTTATTGAGATTTTAAAAACCTCTTGTAATATGTATTCACTGAAGAAAATAATATTAACATAACCTAAATGAAACATAAAACTGGAAAAAACAACAGAAAATAAAAAGATTTTAGAATCTGCGACTCGAACACAGAACCTCTGCCTATCCGGGGCAACCGCTTTACTAACTTAGCTAATGAGACCAGTTCAATTTATGTCATCTTCATCATATCCCAAATTCAAGATTTGTCAATATTATTCTCCATTTTTAATCCAATATTATTGGCATCTTTATGATGTTTACAAGGTTCTTCACGAACACAATTGGAAACTAGACAGTGTCTCGGAAGAATATCCGATTTTTTTAATTATATGGAGACATCTATTGACTTTTTATAAAGTCTAAGAGAATATCTCGTATTCAATTTTTAATTATTAAATATTTTTTATTGGTTTAAAACCCTCGTAATATGTATTCACTGAGAGAAAATATTAACATAACCTAAATGAACATGAAACCGGAAAAAACAACAGAAAATAAAAAGATTTCAGTCGCATCTGGGACTCGAACCCAGGACCTCTGCCTATCCGGGGCAACCGCTTTACCAACTTAGCTAATGAGACCAGCTCAATTTATGTCATCTTCATCGATATCATATCTCAAATTCAAGTACTGTTAATATTTTTCTCAATTTTTAATCCCTTATTATTTGCATCTTTATGATGTTTACAAGTTCATTCTGACACAATTCAGCTCTAGACAGTGTCTCGGATTAATATCAGATTTTTTATTTATATGAGACATCTATTGACTTTTTATAGAAGTCTAAAGAATATATTCAATTTTGAATTATTAATTATTTTTATTGAGATTTAAAAACCTCATTTTAATATTTAATCATTGTAGAAAATAATATTAACATAACCTAAATGAAATATGAAAACGGAAAAAATGACAGAAAATAAAAAGATTTCAGTCGCATCTGGGACTCGAACCCAGGACCTCTGCCTATCCGGGGCAGCCGCTTAACCAACTTAGCTAATGAGACCAGTTCAATTTAATCTTTGTCTGTCCAATTCAAGATTTGTCATATTCTTCTCCTTTTTAATCCCATATTATTGGCATCTTTATGATGTTTACAAGGTTCTTCACGAACACAATTGGAAACTAGACAGTGTCTCGGAAGAATATCCGATTTTTTTTTTTATTTATATGAGACATCTATTGACTTTTTATAAAAGTCTAAAGAATATACTCGTATTCAATTTTTAATTATTAAATATTTTTATTGAGATTTTAAAAACCTCTTGTAATATGTATTCACTGAAGAAAATAATATTAACATAACCTAAATGAAACATGTTTAAAAATTTTAAAAATTGACTTAAATAATAGTTAGTAAACCATAACTAATGGATGATTTCACTATATCTCAATAAAGTATTCGCTAACTGTTTGTTGGATAACTTTAATCATATGAATAACAGTCCAATAAACCGGCGACCGTTATACCACAAATAATATGGTCCTAAGTACTTATTTATGAGCTAGCTTGGCAACATCGATTTTTTCAAACCTTCATCCTGTCTGCTGCAATGTCTGTCTATTGTTTCTATGGAATCACAAACGTCAGACACGTCAAACATACTTCCGCAAAAACTACATTGTTATTGGTGTGATCCATAAGTACCCCCCAAATTGAAAGTTGAATATCATGCGAATAAGTACAAATATTCCGTAACATATTTTGAGGGCGTATATTTTATAAATTACGGTAAATATGCATACATACTGGGTAGTCCTTGGACAGATTATTTCTTTGGCTAGTGGATTATTCACGGTAATCTTCGTGAGTCGAAATCACAATCTGAAGTCAACGTCGTTCAATACATCAAAAAAATAAACACGAGCTCTTAGAGCTCGGTGTCTTCACATTGCTGCCCTGTCGTGCACTTCTGTATCTTCGATTATGACAAAATCTCGAATAAAATCCTCAATAAACTCAATAATCGGCTCACTTCACCGGCAGCTGTCAGAATGTTTTGATATATTGGCGGTTGACGCCATCTTTAAATCTGATAAATAGCCGCTATTTGTCGGTTTGAGCTCGAGTTAAGTTATGTCGAACTTTTTATGGCATAAAGCATTATTGAAAATATGTGAAACGCAAATTTATTTCTTTTCTACAAATAGCGCTTATTGATAACTTATTAAGATGTGGAGAAATAGCCCCTAACACGTTCAACTAGTGACATAAAACCAATACATATTTATGACTAACTACCCGGCCTTGCTAGGGATTTTTTTGTTGTTGTTGGAATAAAGTTATGGAGTTGTGAATTCTTGCTTGTTATTAGGGTGCCATAATCGATTAGAGAGAGAAAGTAACTGTCTTCAAATAAATAAACATTCATTTGAATATCTTATTTCATTCCAAACGTATATTTTTTCAAAATTTATCTAAATTATAAAGTTCTTAAGTAGGTACCTACTCGTGTATTCCATTTTGAAAATATTCTACCCAAAAAAACTTTCTTCTTTTGAATATACAATCCGTGGCTAACCAGAGTGTTATATCTATGGGCTAACCTAAATAAAACATGACGGCTTCAATGTTTTAAATACTAATTTTAAAACGTTATAGCAACTGTTTTGCATATTGGATTTAATTCAACCTACTCTCTAAACCCTCCCGGCACTAATAAAAACAAACTGTGCTATTTTCAGCGAAACCGGTAGAGTAATTTTCGAGAACATCGAGAACAAACAAACAAATTTACATTGATTTTTATATATATAAGATGGGTACTGCTAAATGACTTAAAGTATGACTTAGATTATGGCTTAAAACTAAGACTAAGGTCAATTGACTGTCCGTTAAGAATTGTTGAACGATTCGTTAATTACAGTTATTAAATCTTAATATTTAAAAATGAATGTTTGTTTATCTGGCTGTTTTCGATTTTCTCGAAAATTACTCAACCGGTTTCGGTGAAAATGCCAGTTTTTTTCTAATTAGTAACTGGAAGGCTTAAAGAGTAGTAAAACTGTTGCTATAACCTTTTAAAATTAGTATGAAAAATATGGATCCCGCAATGGTGTATTGAGGTTAGCCCATAGATATGCCACTCTGATTAACCACAAATTAAATATTCAAAAGAAGAAGTTTTGATTGGGTAGAATATGTTCAAAATGGAAAACACAAGTAGTTACCTAACTTTATTATTTAGATATATTTTGAAAAAGTAAATATTTGGAAAATAAAATTTTGGAATGAACATTTCATTTTTCAATTTTTCATTATCTTATTGAAGTGTAAAAACCTCATTGTAATATTTAATCATTGAAGAAGATAATATTAACATAACCTAAATGAAACATGAAACGGAAAAAAACAACAGAAAACAAAAAGATATCAGTCGCATCTGGAACTCGAACCCAGGACCTCTGTCTTTCCGGGACAACTGCTTTAGCAACTCAGCTAATGAGACCAGGTATCATAAAGATAGCTGCCAATAATATGGGTTTAAAAATGGAGGATGATATTGACAAAGTCTTGAATTTGAGATACGATATCGATAAAGATGGCATAAATTGAAATGTTTCATTTAGGTTATGTTAATATTATCTTTTTTAATGATTGAATGTTTCTTTATTTAGATATGGTAATAGTCGTCACAAGGCATTACTTTCGCTGTCAAATCAATTATAGCAATGTCGTTGATAAGCAAGAATTCACAACTTCATAACTTTAATGAAAAACAAAAAAAAACCTGAGCAAGGCCGGGTACACATCAGATAATATGAATATAAACGTATCGACTCTATATAACACATAATTATGAATGGTGACACGTATTTTATTTACATTCTGAAATGAGTAAATCAAAACTGTAATCATTTAATCTCATTTATCTGGTTTAAAATTTTATTGTAGGGAGTCAAACATAAAGTTTTTCCTTGAGCTTAAATTACGATCAGCTACGTTTGGACACACCAAAATAGACAAATATATCCTTAGGGAAACTACTTGTTTTATCTCTAATCTCTTCTAAACTGGTTCGATATGTAAATATGTATTTCCTAATGAGCCTTAAATTTACATTCGTTAAAACACTGTCGGAATAGCTTTCAGCAATGGATGACTTTTTTTAAAAGCCCTGCCAAATGGCTTTTTTATCAATTCGAAAAAAACTTTAATGGAATTCACTCCACAGAAAACTAAAGATTTTCCGCTGTCTACATTAAAGTTTGCTTAGAATGATTTGTTAGGGTGAGGCTTTGAATATTTAGAAGTAGAGGAAAATTAAAATGATGAGAATAAATAGATTTAATTTTATATTTTCTCCATCTTGTACAGGTACCATGAGAGAGACCTCAGATGCTATGTCATATTTGCGAATGCTGTAAGCAAGGCCGTTTTAAAGCAAACCTGCAAACCTGGGTCTTGAAGAGGTAAAGATGTTGTAGAAGGAAAGAAACACAATAGCTGACAAATCATTCCATATCCGACCCTATGAGCACAGGAACGAGTAATAAAAATGAGCTTTTGTCATTCTTTAAATGTCAACCACAAAAAAATATGTTTAACACGCGTTGAGCCTCTCAATAATTCAGTTTTTAAATATTCTGAATACTTGGCTAGCTGAAAGAAACTATTTGTATTAGATAATTATGAAATATTATTTAATGCACTATTTATTGTTGTCATTTATGTTTTTATTATTATTATTTTTGTGTAGAAATATTTTTGAGTGAGATTTTTACGAAAAATGTATGTTTTAAGTTTGTTACATATCTTTTTACTTTATAAAGATTTACATATTTTGTAAGTTAGCCTTAACTATAAAATTAAGTATAAGGTTTTTATAACAAGCTCCTGCTAGTCAAACTAGTAAAAAGTAGTTTATCGTGACCTTTTGCCTAATGTTTAATATTTTTTAAATTGAAAAAAAAAAACGGTTCAACATTTTGCTCGTTTCGACACAGTCATCTAGGGGCTCATACAAAATATTAGGGGGCACTTAGAAGTTTAGTTGCTTAATACATATTTAGTAAGTTTCTTTGAAAAATCTTCTTAAAAAACTAAATGCTTTAATATCAAACCAAAAACTGTTCAGTTAGAAGAACATTATTTAACTAACTGCTGACATCATTTTGGATTCTACACAAATTCAGTAGTCCTATATATCAAGTATCGACCAACAATATCTCGACAGGAAATGTAGATCTTAAAAAAGACGCACGAACCAAAATAAATTGAAACCTGAAAACATTTAACAAAAATAAAGTGCATTACCTCGTAGTCAAAAGATCGCAAGAAGCATTGCTTGTTACCCTTTGTTGGTCTACATCTAGCAAATTTGTCTTCCAGCAATTTTGCGTCAATAAAGTTACTAACTTTATCGAAATATTTTATATAGGGGCTATCGTGGACTTTATTATTGACAATTTAATCATCTATATGAATACTTAATTACATATATACGAGCATCGTTTTCAAAAACAAACAAATGATAAAGTGTTCAATTTCTTCAACCCGTTATTCTATGGGAGGTGTAATGGGTTTGTGACGTATGAGTGTATTCATATTACAACAGCTGTTTATCTTAAAGTTCACGCTCAAAAATGGCTTTGCATATGTCGCAGCGATAGAGTTTTACATGAAGTTGGGATATTAAGTTTCAACCTCAAACTTGCGACGCATAGTTATGCGTACCTTTCTGGCTTCCTATGACATAACCAATTTGCTTAATGCGATTTGGGGTTAACATTACGCTTTGTGTTATTTTGAAACGATGCGTGCAAGTCTTTCGAAACGAGTCTACGAAATTCAATGGGGAATTGCGTTATGAAATTACTCACAGGTATGCCAGAATTGTTGTGCTTATTTATGTGATATGATACGCCAAATCTAGTAAAGATATAACGATGCGATGAAGAAATATTGAATTTCGGTATATCACAGGGCACAGCTCTTGGACCTACATAATTCATTATTATTATGTATCTACAGCTAAATAGTATATTTGTTCAACCATTACGTAGTCGTATTCATATTTTCTCATATTTCGACGATACAATCTTTGTATGGAGAGAAAGGGAATATGTTGTTGATATATTATCGATTGGTTCTGATGTTTCAGGAAAGGCCACCCCTTAAAACTGTGAGCAAAGGGAAGCCTTAATTTCTCAGGCGGCACAGAAAAGGGTTTCACGGCTGTGGTTAAAGGAAGTTTGATCAATAAATTAGAACTGCTACATAACCTCAAAGAATTTTAATAAAAGGGCGCCGGTGATTAATGTGAATATCGCGTGCTGTCTATGAAATGCGGCGGCCTGATTTCGCAAATGTATCCGACTAATGAACACAAACTTTCAATGGAAGTTGCTTCAAAGGTAGACGGTGAACAGACATTAATTTTCCATGGACTGTTTTATGTGATACAACATCCCAACTGCCTGGAGCCAGTGTGACTATAGCATTTCCATCATTTGAGGTAGAATACACTTTTATTTAGTTTTTTTTTATTAAATTTGAAATAATTTATTTAAGCTTATAAACCTCATATTATTAAAGATAATGTTAACAACCCTCAAAATGAAACATAAAACCGAAAGGACACAGAAAATAAAATACTAATGGTAGCAGCTCTGAGTCGAACCCGGGACCTCATGGTCTCTCCGGAAACTTGCGTTCTAATCCACCGAGCTTCAGCTACCCCAATCTGTTCCGTCATTTTTATGTCCATGTCTAAAATATAATTAAGGCAAGCCACAGAGCAAATGCTTTTTACGAGTATATTAAATCAATCATTTCACTATACATATATATATATATATATATATATATATATATATATATATATATATATATATATATACCATATATATATATATAAATCAATGTAAGTTTGTTTGTTTGCCCTCGATGTTCTCGAAAATCACTGGACCGGTTTCGCTGAAAATAACACAGATTGTTTTTTTTAGTGCCGGAAAGGTTTAAAAAGTAGTTTGAATGAAATCCAATAAGTAAAACTATTGAACCCGCCATGCTTTATTTGGGTTCGCCCATAGATATAACACTCAGATTGCATATTAAAAAGAAGAAGTTTTTTGTTCAAAATGGAAGACACGAGTAGGTACCTACTTAAGAACATTATGATTTAGATATATTTTGATAAAATAAACGTTTGGAACGAAATAAAATATTCAAATGA
Organism: Halesus radiatus; assembly: GCA_022606495.2. Taxonomy (NCBI): domain Eukaryota; kingdom Metazoa; phylum Arthropoda; class Insecta; order Trichoptera; family Limnephilidae; genus Halesus; species Halesus radiatus. The sequence goes on along the minus strand of JAHDVE020006026.1, from coordinate 42,875 downwards.
ATGTTTCTTTATTTTGAGATGGTTACTTTCGCTGTCAAATCAATTATGGCACCCTAATGACAAGCAAGAATTCACAACATCATAACTTTATATAAACCCGATCAAGGCCGGGTACACATCTGCTAGTATATTATAAAAATCGTCGCCACCATTGCCTAACCAGTGACGCTCAGTTTGATACCCATATCGGTTACCTCTACCCTAGTGACGATTTCTTATTAAATGCATAACTCCCGAATAAATTCGTAAAATCGTTTGCAAAAAGCTTAGGACAGCATTTTAAATAAAATTTTAAAACTTCTCCCGAAATAGGATATTGGTATACTCGTATGCCCTCACTGCCGAAACGCATCTCTGCGCCTACGCAGCTTCCCTACGCTCTTCGAACAAGCAGATATTATACTCATTTCCAAACCAGACAAAGATCTCATTCTATCCCAAAATCAAAGACCAAATAGTCTTCTCCCGTGCACAGGCAAAGTCCTGTGTAAGGTAATGTTATCGCATTAAAGTTAATATTTCAAGGAAATGAGATAATTCCTGATCTTCAACATAGCTTTCGAGAGGACCACGCTACGCTACATCAGCTCATATACATTGTAGAACATACAACCAAAGGCGACCACATTAATAAACATACAACAAACAAAAAAACGAAAACCGCTTTAGTAACAGAATAAATAACGTACTTGAATTACCTATGTGTAAAACTAGGCTTGCGCAGAGACATATTTTTTTTATTACGTATATACCATGCCTCCATGGTCGAGGGGTGAGGCTCTCTACTACGAATCCGAAGGTTGCGAGTTGAAATCCCGGCGTGCGCAACTTAATTTTATTTTATTAATTTGTGTTGTTTCACAATTAATTAATAAAAAAAATATGTATAATATATTTGTGCACGTTCCAGAGTGGAAGATACTCTCAGTATCGCCCTGGTGAAAGACCACCATTCAGAATTGAAACGTTGCTTCAAATTGCTTTTAGCCGTGTTTGGTGACCAGATCTGAATAGCCAGGTATTTCCCCACCTTCCTCTTTCCTTTCTCCTTCCCCTCCCCAATGCCTTCAGCCTCACAACATTCCCCAATTGGGAATGCCATAGTCTCACTGGCTCCAGACGGTTGGGAGCAGGACTCTAATGCGGTATACATATAAAAAACAAAAACAAAAAACTAAATTATTATAATATACTAAAAATTTTAATTTACGATCTGCAGAATGTAAAAATAATAATGATACTTGGATTATTTGTATAGCGCCGTTTTTGTGAAAAATCACCTCAAGGGCGCTGTACATATATTCTTTGCTTGGTATATACTACCTGGTAGGGCACTCCAGATTAAAATGTTAAATTACAATGTTTTACGCTGAGATTATGTGACTTTGCACGCACAGGACACATATATTAGAAAACACTGCACATTGCATGACGTTGCAGTTACTATTGAATAGTAGATTTTTATTTGAAACATGATTTTACTTGAGATTTTTGATAATAATTGCGTACATTTACAATTATTTGTTTATTAGGTACGCAACTGAACCATTCATGTGTCCACATATCGTCCTTAAACACATACAAAAGTGTTATAAAAAAATGGATTAAAACCAATTATTCAACCCATTCCTGCTATAATTGTATATTTTCTTCATTTTCTTTTCTTTTTTTTATATTCTTTTTCTTATTTAACTTATAATTTTTATTTTACTTACCTTCAACATACATGTATTAATGCAAATATACTAAATTAATACAACAGTCCTTTCAGTCGACGTCAGCAAAGCTTTCGATAAAGTATGGTATAACGGCCTATTTTATAAAATGGAGCAATTTGACATACCTCGTCCACTGATGATTCAACTCATCACCAGTTACCTACTAAATCGTTATTTCCGTATAAAATTATACGGTGCATTCCCTTCAATGAGGCTTCTAACCGCCGGTGTCCCTCAGTGATCAATATTAGCCCCCATCTTATTTACTTTATACACCAGCGACATCCCTAGACCAATAGATCATTACTCTAAAATAAGCAAAATTTTCATGTGAAGATCTACCCAAGAGCTCACAGCCACATGCCGAGTCCTATCTAAAGCCATCCTCTTTGAGGAATATTATAAAAAGTGGCCAAGACTAATATTGAAAACTCCTTCGTGGATCGGGGTTAACACTCTGCACAAAAACGCAAACATTCCTCCGATAAAGGAACTAATTAAATCACTTTCTGAACTATTTCATGCTGGATTACACAGCCACGAAAACCCAACGATGAATTCGCTATCAATCTATGATGCAAATTCTACATTTAAATATAAAAGACCAAGATCCTCAGAGCGGAGTAACTCCTCCAGCATTTATACTTAGTTTTTAGCATATTGTTCCCATTCCCACAATTTCAATAAAAGATCCAAAATGTGAAGCTTTAAAGAAATCCTTTTATCTCGTTGGCCAAGATTATTTTTGTAATAGTGGTATTGTCTGAATTTAAATTAGACTAACGACCAAAGAACTAACCACAGTTTGACAATGAGTTTTAACACCGTAACAGCTGTCATAATAAATAAAATTCATAAAAACTAGCAGAACTTAAGAGGAACGGCTGCGCTGCCTTTTTCATACATAACTTAATTTTAGATTTGAGGCCAAAATACCCATCCAAACTGGCTGATATATTTTTTTTATTAAAGATTTAGTAAATATCTAGTATGAAAGAGAAGTATTTTATTTATTTTTGTTTTAAATTATGAAGTATATGCCATGAAAAAAAAAAACAATTTTCATAATTTTATAGGCAACTTAGATAATTATTTGTGGGTACATATATTTTTTTTTATATATTTTCAAAACGTAAATAAAAATACAAAAAAAAAAAACATTTTTTCGGGTCGATATTTTAAATTATGTCCGGCAAATTTGTGTTCAAACGTAAATTGGTCATTTTTAATTTAATGTAAAGTCTACCATAATGCTTATTTTAATATTTTATGTTATATTTAATTATATTTTCAAGGTAAAACATTTTTTTAAATCGCCGTTAGCCCCCAAATAGTTGTTAAAGGTGCCTCTAAAATCGTGAAAAATCAATTCCTTTAATGGCCTGTATTTCATAATGTATAACAAAAATAAATAAATTACTTCTAATCCGTACTAGATATTTACTATATTTTTTTATGAAAAAAAAATCATTAGTTTTAGGTGAGTATTTTAGCCTCAAATCCAAAATTAAGTTTTGCAAAAAACTGTTTTCAAAATAACACAATAACAGAATACACGTAGGGTATATTGCAGTTGAATAGAATCCCTTGACGAATTGACGCGATCATGTCTACTGTCGTAACTTAATGCTAATTTATCGTAGGCAATAATGTAATAAAAAATAACACATTGCTGTTATTCAACTAGGAATTTTAAAAACACGTTTTTGTGATTATTCCATTGCTCCAAAAGCACAAATTAATAATCTTCGCTAAGACCATCGTTGGTAAAACAAGAATTTTCGCTTAACCCTTTAAATAAAGAAACTCCTTTTGTATCTGGTCGAAATTTCGCAAAAAGACTTGTGAAATAATTGCGTGGATTATTTAGAACTCTCGCGTAATTATTTATTCATGGTTCGATTGAAAAGATCGGATCCTACCTTTAGCCCGCTGTCTCCTGGGGCAAGGTATCTACCCTCGACTTGTCAGGGCTGTCGTTAGGGGAGGGAAAGGTCGACCAAATAACGTGATAAACAAACTGGAAAAGTTTTTTATTCCTTCCTTACATATTTATGGTGTATCACAACGTACCGGACAAACTTTTACCAGCGATTAGAGTGCTTATGTGGAGTAATAAATATTGTTGACATTTTGGTGTCCGGTGATTCTTTTTTAATGATAAAGATCATTTAATACATTTTAAAATCATTTGATATATTGTAACATCTTCTAATATCTTACATATCGTTCATATCTCTTAATATTTTTTTTATATCTTCTCATATCATATCTTTTTTAATATCTTTTCATATCTTTTCCAATCTTTTCCCATCTTTTAAAATCTTTTCATATCTTTTAGAATCTTTTTATATCTTTCACATCTTTTCATATATTTTATGATCTTTTAAGATCGACGGCCTCCATGGTCGAGGGGTAAGGCTCTCGACTACGAATCCGAAGGTCGCGGGTTCAAATCCCGGCGTGCGCAAGTAATTTTTATTGAATTAATTTGTGTTGTTTAACAATTAATTCATTCAAAAATAATATTAGTATATTTGCGCACGTTCCAGAGTGGAAGATACTCTCAGTATCGCCCTGGTGAAAGACCACCATTCAGAATTGAAACGTTGCTTGAAATGGCTTTTTAGCCGTGTTTGGTGACCAGATCTGAATAGCCAGGTATTTCTCCATTTCCCCTTTTCCCCACCTTCCTCCCCCCCTTCTCCTTCCCCTCCCCAATACCATCAGCCTCACAACATTCCCAAATTGGGAATGCCATAGTCTCACTGGCTCCAGACGGTTGGGAGCAGGTTGGGACTCTTGTGCGGTATGCATATAAAAAATAAATCAATATCTTTGGATGTATTTTAATGTCGTTCAATATCTTTTAAGATCGTTTTAATAATAACGAATAAAGTTTTGAATAAAAAATCTCCCATTAATCAAACTATAAAAAAGTAGTTTATCTGGACTTTTTGTATTATATATATATTTGTAAAATGTTTTAAATTATTAAAAATACAAAAAATATTAAAAAAAGAATTAAAAATCTTATCTATTGATATATTTTAATGTCGTTTAATATCTTTTGATACATATTTTTTATTAACTTTTGAAATTTTTATTATCTTATGTCTGTTGACACCATCAAATCTCTTAAACTGAAAATGCAATCTGTCTGAAAATGAAAGGTTCTGTTTATAATAAAATATGTGTTGGTACTCACTTGCATATATTACAAAGAAAACAATTAACCGTGCAAATGATACAATATAATAGTAACCGACGTGAGGATCGTCACGGAGTGTCGTACCGTGCCGCGTCTTTCAACATCTTTTAATATCTTTTTTTTTATACCTATCAACATCTTTTAATATATTTTTACAAAAGTTTTAAATCAGTTTCGTTATAGTAAAAGATACTTATATTTCATTCACATTTCACCACTGACGAGAACCTTTTGGGTAGGCTTTAGCCAGCACGCTTGTACCACACGGTATGCATAACTTGTCTAGTGCTGTGGAAACGCGATGGTGCAAATTGGATTTTTTGTTAGAGTAAAGGGAGTGAGGAAGGAAAGATGAGAAAGAGGAAGCTTGGTAAGTACTAGGCTCTTCAGATCTAATCACTAAACATGACTTTCACCAGAGTATATAACACTGTAGTAAGTCGTTTACCCCCTGGAAATATCGAACCCAAACCGTTCACTGCTAGCCTAGCCTCTATTATCTATAATCATTTAATGGGATGAATTTTCCGTATTCTTCCGAATTCTCCGATGGAGGACTTGCCCATTAGAGGATCGAACCCGCGACGCGTGGTGTGAAACCGACGCCTTGGACCACTCGACAAACAAACTGGCTACGCATATACGAAAATTTTAGTAACCGGATAAAACCGAACACGGTAACGTAAAAGGTAAGGTTAGATTAGATATGTTTTCGGGTTTTCACGGCCTAAAACATTTTCTTGAATAGTTTTAAGGATATTATGCGCTTCCTCCTCCTTTAGCCAACGTTTCGGACAACGTTACAGTATCCATCATCAAGGTAAATGTGTAGATTATGATTTGCAGTGTGTATATACGTAGAAGTACCGTGTTGCGCGCGTCTATCCTCTTAGAGAGTATATTTATAATGGTAATTATTGGTATATTAATTAATATAATTAACAAATGTTTTTGGAGTTGGGTTTTGCTCTAGCTTTGGTGTAGTTTTCAAGAAAAAAAAGTGAAAAAAGTTAGTTTTGGTTATTTTTGTTGTTGTTTGTTTTTATAATTTTTCTTCAATGTTAGTAACCGCTTTGTTATACATATATATATATATTTTTTATCAAGGCTCCAATCCGTCCCACCGTCTTAATAATATATGCCATTTACTAAGAACCCGTCTATACTGCGTTTGGACATAGCATGAAATATGCAGTCACGATGAAGGAATTCTGTTTGGCCGCTATCCAAGGTGGTTTCCAGCGGTGGTAAGTTCCCAGACTTCCCTGCACTAAATCAGGGGTGACCAACCATTATTTATTCAACGATATCCGTTAAGACAGCTCTGAAGGCAGTTTGTACAACGGTCAAATGGAAATACGAAGAATTTATTCCGAAAGCCGTCGCTACATGGAATACTACGCAGTGGGGTCTGGTTGTTTCACTCGCAGAATAGCTAAAGACGTGGTTTAGAAAAAAAAAAATTATGACAGTTGAATAAATTATGTTTTGAGTTAATAAAATGTTTATACAGCAAAGGCTCCCAGGGACACAGTAGATCGATAAAACCATGTATCAATACGATATTGACTTAATCCGTCTTCTATGGTTATGAGGCAGCGTTAAGTAGTATGTGCGAGCACGGTCAATAGTTAATACAAAATATTCCGACAGTCGATAGACAAAGCCCGCCTTATTTAGAGCGGCCTCTTGGATGACAGACAAGCTTCGATTAATTGTCAATATACTTTAATAATGTCGTTCGTTATGCAAAATTACTTGATTGTCAATGAACGGACGCGGACGCACAAAGTTCATTGAATTGAAAGACGCCGTATACGCGATCGATTGAACCCGTTCAAGCCTGGAGAAATGGAATTCAGACAGTTGTTCAGAATATCACGAGTTATGGCTAAATACCTCAATGACAAGTTTTTAATTTTTAATTATTTTATTGAAGCTTAAAAACCTCATTGTAATATTTAATCATTGAAGAAGATAATATTAACATAACCTAAATGAAACATGAAACTGAAGGATCTCTGTCTTTCCGGGACAACCGCTTTACCAACTAAGCTAATGAGACCAGTTCGATTTATGTCATCTTCATCGATATAATATCTCAAATTCAAGACTAAGTTGGTAAAGCGGTTGTCCCTGTAAGACAGAGGTCCTGGGATCGAGTCCCAGATACGACTGATATCTTTTTATTTTCTGTTGTTTTTTCGGTTTCATGTTTCATTTAGGTTAATATTATCTTCTTCAATTATTAAATACCTCAATGACCAATTAACTCTCTTTGAAAAGGCACAAGAGTACTGCCAATGTATATTAAAGTGGATGTATTTAATATTATTATGATGTCTTAGTAAAAAAAAAAGCTTCATTTTCCGAGGGCCGGCTAAAAGGTGTGGGTATTTGAATCCACTTACTGCCAGGCCTATCGCTAGGCTCATTATCGTCGAAATCCGCCCTGTGCTAGTCTGATAAACTCTTTCTTAGTTTTATTTGATTATTGTTCATCAACTTTTATATTTTTTCATTGTTTATATTTATTTCTTTTATCTTATTGTCTTATAGATGCAAGCTACTTTGAGAAGAACATATTAAATATGTGTCTTGTCATTTATTTATTAATTTTTAATTGTGTTATTAACAAATCTTGCATCCAATGGCTCTTGAGGATATAGAGTCGTTTATAATAAAATGCAGCTTCGTTCATACAAAACCAAATAGAATATTAAGATGTACGACGATAGGGGGTAAAACAATAATAATAATAATATTTTATTACGTTCTTTTTTTATAACAAAATACCAAATAATGATATCCTCTCTGGGATTTCCCGTACTGGGGATTTCATTTATAAAATATTAAATTGTTGTTTGGCGGTCCGTCCTCTCTGCCTACCCCTGCGGAGAAACGACGTGATGGTTAGTTAGTTAGTTAAATATTAAATTGATGTGCTTTTTGAAAAAAATTAAAATAATTCTACGGTGAGGTGTTTCAAGTGCAGTTGAGTGGTTTCGGTGTTGGTCTGCACTTAGAGTTAATATATTTTCTATTTCATATCTCCCTATGTAACGTGTCCAGTGTTTCATTTGATTTTTAAATTTATATTAATTATTAATTGATAAACTAAAGTTTTTAAGACAAGATTTTTGTGCATAGCGCAAAGGGTAACAATTATTTTTATAAACAATAATTATAAGCCTGAAACACTCATCCAAATTGAAAAAACCTTCCGAGAAAAGATAAATGTCGCCGACAGGACTCGAACCTGCACCCTTCTGATTGCCGGTCAGATGCTCTACCGTTGAGCTACGTCGGCTTATCGCAAACCCGCCAAGTTAATCAATATATACTAGTGTTTCATTGAATAATTACTGTTTTTTATTATATTTCACCTGTAAACAACCAACTTTATTAGTATGAGAAAGGCTTGTAACGGCTAAATCCCTCAATAGATGGCGTCGAGACAAATTATGTCTAAGGTTTTTTCAATTTGGATGAGTGTTTCAGGCTAATAATTATTGTTTATAAAAATAATTTATATTAATTATTGTGAATTTTAAAAGATAGTGGGATTTTGTTGTAGAGTTTAGTACCATGGTATAAGAAGTTTTTTTGTCCAAATGTTGTGTTTGTGGTTCCTTGTTGTATGTGTTTTTGACTCTGAGATCCGGTGTTTCTAATATGTATGATTATTGTTATTTCTTATTTTTTGTATTTATGAATGGAAAGTATGATTGTTTTATTGACATAATGTTAAGTTTGTTAAAGATTTCGTGATTGCTAGTTGTTACGGGAATTTTAAGTATAATTTTCTTTTCTTTTCAGGGCTTTTTGTGTTCTAATGAGTAAATTAAGAATATTATCATTAGCACTGCCCCATCCGATAATACCATATTCTAATAGTGATTGGCAGAGAGACATGTGCATCTTAATCAAATCGTTTGTACAAATATGATTCCCTAAAATGTTGTGGGAAAATGTGGGTAAAACCTCGATTATACCAAGTTTCCAACCTCTGTACCGAATACTGACTCCAAACTTTATCGCTCTGCAAATAGTACGGGCAATTGTCTGCACCCTCGCCTATTTACTCCATATAATATAATATAATATATCATAACCTCTGTTCCCCCTACTGCGCACAGGCGCGGTGCGCATTATATAACAATGTGCGCTGTTGGCTTGTCCCAGACATGTGCCGCGGTTAGCCGCCACTTTCGACGAAATTCTGTACCGGTTTAATGTTGCCATGTACACTGTACGTGAAAACCTCTGAAATGTTTATAGAATTCCTTCTGTTTTGTCGAGAAGTTGAATTATTATTATTAAAATAAATAAGAAATGTTTTGTCTAAACCGCTATTTAAAATATAAATATCAACATGTTTCGGAAGCGAAGCTCTCCTCATCATTAATACATATTATAGAAATAATGACAAAATAAGATAAATAGTAAACATAGAAAAATAAGAACGTAAGAATAGGCTAATATCAAGCATAAAAAAGTTTTAACAATAAGTGATGGAAGTAGGTAAGTAATTAATTAAAAATAATTGGAAAAATAATAATTTTATTTTATAATATTATGTAATAATTTTATTTTTGCACAAATAAAAATATTTTATTTTTTATTATACCTAAAATCAGGGAATATTTTTTTTTTAAATTATTAGTCTAATAATTTTTATTTATAATATTGTAAATATGGATATTTATTAAAATAAACTTAGGCATAGCTTAAATAAATATTTGATTACTATATTTATCATGCCTCCGACGGCCTCCATGAGTTAGGAGTTAGGCTCTCTACTACGAATCTGAAGTTCGCGGGTTTAAATCCAGGCGTGGACAAGTAAATTTTATTTAATTAATTTGTGTTGTTTCACAATTAACGCACGTTCACGAGTGGAAGATACTCTCAGTATAGCGCTGGTGAAAGACCACCATTCAGAATTGAAACGTTGCTTGAAATGGCTTTTAGTCGTGTTTGATGACCAGATCTGAATAGCCAGGTATTTCCCGACCTTCCTACTCCCCTTCTCCTTCCCCTCCCCAATACCTTCAGAAACATTCACAACATTCTCCAATTGGGGATACCATAGTCTCACTGGCTCCAGACGTTTAGGAGCAGTTGGGACTCTTGTGCGGTATTCATATATATATATATATATATATATATATATATTTTTTTTTTTTTTTTAAGTAATATTGCAATTGTCCTATTTACCCTTTTTCTTATTTCTGAAATTTCTAATTTATCTAATTGTGAACCAGTTTTATTCGTATCTAAAATTGTAAATCTTTATTTATCTCTAAAGTATGATTTTTTATAAACATATTGATATATAATATAGTATATATTATATATGAAATAGTGGTTTATACAAAACACTTCTTATTAATTTTATTAAAAATGACGCCTGAAGTATTATGAAGAAATGTATTATTTCTTCAAAATATGCATAATCACTTTCTGGAGTATAATTAATACATTTTAAAAATCAGCAGTTTAAACAAATTAATTCTTATTAAAACGTAAACGTTTTTTTTAATCTCATATGATCGCTATATACTGAAGGAGGGGATTTATTAATGCGGGCCTTGAAAAGACCCTGATTAAATGTAGGAGGAAAGACAGATGCCCGTAGGTCGTTCCAAATATGAGCCGATTTACACAAAAGCGAGTCCGCGAAATTGTATATTTTTAGTATTTTTGAAAAAATACACAAAATTACTTAATTAAGCTGCTACTCAGCAACAAACAAAATATGGTATAAGGTATTTTTATGAGTGAAGAGGGCACATGGATCAGATCTTCTCATTGGGTTTCACTTACAGAGAAGTTTCTGGAAAAAAATTAGAAACTTTTCCATGCTTTTATACACTCTCTACAAAATCTATCTACAAAAAGCATGCGAACAAGTAGACTGGAAAAAGTTATGGAAGGTGTTGTCCAAGTATTGAGTGAATACGAATCTCGTACAGGCAATCGCGTCTCTGTACGAGGGAAGCATCGTATGTGTTAGGGTTAATGGTGGTTTTCCGGGGAGGTTTGACATCACAAGAGGTGTTAAGCAAGGCTGCCTATTGTTACCGTGATTATTCAATTTACATGTGGATAATTGTATGCCAGAATTGAAAGACGTGGGGTTGGGCGTGGCAATGAGTAATCTGAGAGTATGTTGTCTGTCGTATGCTAATGATGCGGTGCTGATTGCTAATATTATGGAAGATCTACAGTCCCTCGTATCTAGGATGAACGAAGTATGTATGAAGAATGAGTTAATGATCTGAATTTAAGTAAATCTAAAGTCGTAGTGTTTGAAAGAGAGAGAGAGTACAAAAACAGTGTATAATATAGTTGTGAATGGTAAATACTTGGAGTAGGTAGATGAGTTTATGTATTTGAGAAGTATGTTTACGAGGGATGGGAATGACTAATAAGGATAGAAGGTGAATCTGAAAAATTCCATTAATGGAGGACTGAACGCGGTTGGCACTAACAAAAAATTGTCCAAAGAAGCGACGCTAGCAGCCTATAATGGAGTGCTGATACGAACCCTGATATATGGCAGTGAGGCATGGAACTGGCAAAGGAGGAATGAAAATCGACTGAATGCTCTAGAAATGAGATGCCTCAAGCGTATGAGTGGTAAAACCACGTATGACCGTGTGAAAAATGTTAAAGGGATTCGCAAAGCATGCAAGGCAGATGTAAGTGTAACGAGTAAGATTAAGAAAGGGACTATTAGAAGGTTTGGGCATGTAGAGCGGACTCACAAAGAAATGGGTGAAAGGAGAATATATGACGTTAATGTAAATGGTAGAAGAAGTTGGGGACGCCCGGGGAAGACGAGGACCGTTCATCAAGTGGGCCATGTCAAAAGTCAGAATAACAGAAGAGTATGTATGAGGCGATGTACGAATGTGAATAAAGCAAGGAGTATGTACCAAAATCAACTTGTTCGGCGGTTCGTCCTGTGTACCTACCCCTGCGGGAAATCTGGTTAAGGCCTCTTTGAACGTTTTACCTAAAGTTCCAATAAGTATTTCACATAGAACTTAAAAGCTACAGTGAGAGAACTTAACTAACTAACTAACTAATCATCACACCATTTCTCCGCAGATGTAGGCAGAGAGGACGGACCGCCAAACAACTCGATATTGGAAAACACTTCTTGCTTCATTCCCATTCATACAACGTCTCATACATTCTCTTCTGTTATTCCGACTTCTAACATGGCCCGACCTAAGTACTTGATTAACTTGATAGTGCCATGTCTTTCCCAGACGTCTTTATTCTCTATAAATCATTTGTAATACACATTCCTTACTTTAGCAGACTACAAAGTGTATATTTTCGAGTGCTGGCTTCGAATTCTCAAAATATATCTACATTGCGAATTTCCGAAATAGGTGCTTATGTTTCGAAAACACGATTACAGATATCAATATCTAAAGATTTGTAGATATGTACCCCTAGTAACGCCCTGATGTATACCCGTGATTGGTGACCAGATCTGGATAGCCATGTACATCCCAACTTTCCTCTTCCCATTCCATTCAGTCTCACCTGTTTGGAGATTCCATAGTACCACTGATTCCGGACAGTCTATAACACCTGTGTTTGAAAGGGACTAAGTTGGTTACCTGCTGTAATTATCGAACTCGACTTTTTCAACTGCTAGTCGAGCGTTCCACCCACCGGGTTATCGAACACTTTTTATTTGTAGTATTCCGTTCACAAAGATCAGATAAAATGTCGCGTAGAGTGTTGTAGAATTTATCGACTATATTTTGTGCTTCAAATGGTGGTGGATTAACGAAATGTACGTGGAATTGAAAATGTCAACGGTCAATGCAGCATTGTTAAGCAAACGAATCGCCTCATTGATAAGCAATTTTGATAACGCTGCACAGTGACGCATTCCCATATAGGCTTGGGACAACAATTAATTATTATTTGTATACTAGTAGAAATTATTAATGTTCTTACAAATTAGATGACTAATGCATGGCGCTCATTAGCAAAGGAACGGTTTCTAATAAATAATCACTGGTAAAACTGACAAGGTCATTAGTAGGACATGAAAAATTTTACGCGAAAAACGTGGAGTTCACATTTGTGTATTTTCACTCGATATTCTGACCTAATAAATCTCCTTTTACGAACGAAAAATTAAGTTTTTTCAAACACGCAATTTACGGATGAATAATGCAAATTATCGTATTTTTCACGTGATGTTCTAGCCCAGTAATAATTAATAAAAATAAATTAATTAAAAAATATGCTTTGTATTCACCACTTTATAAATATACATAGATATCTGCACGTTTCGTTTTTGTATTTATTTTTTTATTTTGGTATTCATATATTCCTGATGAAGAAATCATCACTTTCGAAACATGTAGATATCATGTAGTATATAAATTTATATTTATAAAGTGGTGAATACTAAGTATATTTTTTAATTCATTTCTTGATAACTAGCTGATAAAGCTATGAAGTTGTGAATTCTTGCTTGTCATCAGAGTGCCATAATTGATTTGACAGCGACGGTAACTATCTAAAAATAAATAAACATTCATTTGAATATTTTATTTCTTTCCAGGGATTTATTTTTTCAAAATATATCTAAATCATAAAGTTCTACTCGTGTTTTCCACTTTGAAAATATTCTACCCAAAAAAACCTTCTTCTTTTGAATGTGAAATCTGTGGCTAACCAGAGTGTTATATCTATGGGCTAACCTAAAAAACATGGCGGGTTCAATGTTTTTCATACAAATTTTAAAACGTTATAGCATGCAATGTGATCACATGCAAAAAGTGCATCACCGCATCAAGGTGACGTATTTCTGCAATTCAGATGACGCATTTAATGACGCCAATTGTAGTTGTTAACGTCACTATTTCTGGGATATACACCAGTGACGTCAACTAAATTATCAAAAACGTCATAACTGACGTGTTTCTACCAATCCAATGATGTCAATCACTTTGAACATACGTCAATTGTTTCATTGAGAAAAATCATATAAATAGAGAAGTTATTTTAATAAACGAGCATTGTGAAAAAATTATTCGGCCTTTATTGACCTATATTCTATACCCCTACAAAACTCCTGCTGACAGATTAAAGTGTCGATGTGTACCGGTGTTCCCTCCGAAATATAGTATTTGTGTGTTCCGTACAGACGATATAAAATATGTAAAGAGGATTAATGTGCCGTTAAAAAAATGTTACACTTCACATAATAACAGATTTTAATTTTTTTCAAATAATATTGTGTTCCTTAAAACTCAACGAAGTTCACTCGCTAACGAAGTTTTGAAAATAGTGCAAAATATTATATGCATTAATTTTACACGTTTAGTTAAAACTCTATTGCTGAAATTAAATCAATATTCAACCCCCCATATGTTTACCCATAGAATCCAAACGAGTCGACGGATACAAAAATAAAAGCGGCTTCAAACAAAGTGTCTTTTCATTTAATTCATCGTGTCAATCCACAATGTGTTTGCTCATTGTGAAAATCCATAATGTTTACTGTATGAACGATTACATGCTATCTACCGACAAACCGTTGCTACCGAGAGCGCACTAAAACTGAACACATGAAAATGAAAAGACCCTCGACTAATAGCGACTCCCAAAAAGTTTGATAATCAACAAATAACAATAAAATCTTGCATAATACGTAACCACGACCCCATTCGACTTCGGGAGAAATGGGTGTGCATTGTTCAAAATAAAGTAATTTTTGAATAGAAATTTAATGAAATCTTCTTTTTCACAGTCCGGCCTATTTTGTGTCTCCCTCTATTCCCACACAAAATTCGAACGTTGGCTGTGGAAATTAAATCGCACCCCCCAAGGCACAATATGGCATCCAGATTTCAACAACAGCACACCGGTTGAGATATATTTCCAAGTCCGAGTTTACTATTATAGATACGGATGTAAATGTACTGCAGACGGCAAATTTTATTTTTTTAAAGGCGTATTAAAATTTACCATTGGCCATTAAAATATTTGGAGATGCATTGCACAATAAGAAACTCCAGTCCAATTTGATTTATGTTTTATGAATAATGACGTTCAAACATAAATACCAATATATTTCGTTATTTTCTAAAGTTAATTTTCACGGTAAAAATCAATTTCAAAGTTCCAATTTTTCAAAAGCCGCCAAAACGCTCCACATCTATGGCCGGTCGGTTTTGATCAGTTTTGAGGTTAGAATGTCAAATGTCAAAACAAGGAGGAGATTTACCGTACATAATTGTATATTATATTCATGGTAAACTAAAATAACTAACTAAACATAAGTAATAAAATTATGTACCATTTTAGAAAATTTAACTCAAAGAATAATAATAGTATTGACTATTAATACAGAGTCCAGGCAATGTTAGAGAAAATAGACTAGAACCAAAAGGTTTTAAGACAGTGGCTAAAATTTGGTCCTGTAAATTTATGAGTAATCTGAGTATTAAACCCGATAGAATATACTCTTTTACGTACAACTTCATATTTACCTCAAATTTAGTCATAAAATAAACAATCGAAATAAGCGAAATCAAGTTTAAATTTGTTTCATTTTTTTTATTTTACATATTCAATTTTTGTGTTTTTGGAGATGTCTGGCTAAGGAACTGGATGACCGATATTTTGACTTGTAGTTTATACTAAGACTACGACAGTGTAGTTACGTGCGTGTGATATGAATAAAAAAGTAACAAAGTTTTAACCCTTATCCTAGAAAATCAAAAAAAAACTCTCGTTTTTTTGGTAGAGGCAGTAGCTAAGTGCGCATGAAAAAATTTCAAATAAAATTTCAAACTATCTTCCATTCAAAACGTGTTCTAATTTACCTTGAGTCCTTAAAGTCTTGTGGGAATAATATTTTCCTAATTCGGAAAGATCCAGAGGCGAACCGCCCAAATAGGCTAGAGGAAATTTCACGTTGGATTCCCAAAATTCCAGAAATTTCAAAAATTCTAGGTATTTATCCCCTGGGATAGCGAGAATTTCCTACGATTCTCGATATAATAGACCATTGCACAGCTCTGCGCGAGATTCTGGCAAAAACTAAAAATTATGTAATAGCAATTGCCTTCATTAACGAGCGATTAAGAGTCTTAACTACCAATCCAGAGGTCGTGGGTTCAAATTTCGGCGTACGCATTTTTCTTGCTCGCTGGAACCGTGCCCGCAGCTATACGTTTCCGCCATTGTACTCCCGCAGTGGTGGATTATGCGTGCCATCTTACTCTCTCGCGCTATTACCAAAGCTGCGTGAGGGGGTAAAGTGTTAGGCCGCCGGACTGCCAGCAGGTAGCAAATATTCGAACACGTTGTAAGTCGGTAGAACCCTAACCGCCGTCTGAAGGCCGCGTTCGGTGAAAAGGTGTTTTTTTTTAAAGAATTAACTCTATTATGGTATTTTTTTCATAAAAACCCATTGAATGTGTAAGCCATGAGAAGAACATGCAATAAAATTTTGAATAAATGTAAAAAACGTGGAGTAACTGGTGGAGTCGCCCATCATGTCAACGCAAGTTTTGTTTTGCATCTTGGCATGTCGAATATATTGCATTATTATATTATATTAGCATCTAGTTCTAGAGTAGTAGATACTCTCAGTATCGCCCTAGTGAAACTTTGCTTGAAATGATTTTGTCGGTGTTTGGTTACCAGATCTGAATAGCGACGTACTTCAAAACCTTATTCTACCACATCTCCTTCTCTTCACCCCTTCAACCTCACAAAATACCCCTATTGGGAATGCCGTAGCTCCACTGGCTCTGAACAGTTGGGAGCGATTGAAACTCTTGTACGGTATTCACATTAAAAAAAAAAAATTATTGAAATTTTTTGTTTCATAATTACATTTTGAATCAGTCTTTAAAATACAAGAATGTATGATTAAAATTAAATATGTAAAGAAAAAATTCCAGGCAAAGCCTTTGTGTGGGTATTATTATAGTTTTTTTTATCATATTTCTATGGCTTATGTTAAAGTTTTCATTTTAAACAAAAAATAAGTTTATCATTTTCTTAAAAGCAATAAGTGCTAGCGAAAATAAGAAAAATAAAATAAGACATAAAGTGAAATAAGAAACAAACAAAAAATATTTCATTAGTTATGAAAGTAAAGAGAATTTGCTGTTATTATCACATATACGTACATAAGTATAATAAGATTTTAGTGGGCGTTTTAAAATCACACACAAGTACGATACTAATGTTTTGAAAGTAGGTTTTATAAAAATGTATATGTATTGGTGTATTAAAAAATGATAACATAAAATAAGGCATTGAACAGTATAATACATTATTGGTACCAGCAACAGGTAAGAAATTGAGTTGAATTTAACATTTGAAGTCTCACAATAAATTTTAAACAAAAGATTACAAGCTAGAATTCTGTCTAAAGGAAAATACTATAGAAGACTGTTAAGACTTATAAGAAAAAATGATCTATTTCAGTGTTTTTTATAATGCATTAAACGGTTTATTTCAATAAATCCAAATCAATTCTAACCCTAGAAGTAAATTGTCTCTCTCGTGTATCTCGTGTCTCTCGTGCCTCTTGTGTCTCTTGTGTCTCTTATGTCTTTTGTGTCTTTTGTGTCACTTGCATCCATTTATATTATGTATCATTGTTTTTGTACTTTGATTTTTTATGAATACTAACTGCGTTTTGCCAACTGTATTGTTATGACGTAAGTGAGAACATCTATAAAAACTATGTGTAAGTAATAAATAATTATGGTGTTAGGAGAATCTCTAATATTGCCAGGTTATTCGTCACTTGGGAATGTTCACCTTCTATGTAAAAACTTAAATTATTGAATCAATGATAATATTAACAAATCTCAAATGCAACACGAAACAAAAAAAAACAGCACAGAAAATAAAAAGGTAACGATCGTATCTGATAATTGAACATGGGACCTCCACGAGGTTTTTCAAAAGAAAAGGTGAATATCGAATTTTTCGAAAAGTATGTATTAATTCATCAATATCCATTTTCTCCCCTTCAAAGTAATCCCCCTCAGATATAATGCACTTATGCCATGGCTTCTTCCAATCCTCGAAGCACTTCTGGAATGCGCTTTTCGGTATGGCCATCAGCTCGTTCTTCGATTCTGACTTTATCTCATCAATTGTGGCAAAACGCTTTCCTTTCATTGGTCTCTTCAGTTTAGGGAATAGGAAAAAGTCGCAGGGAGCCAAATATGGTGAATACGGTGGTTGAGGCATGATTAAGGTGTTTTTTTTGGCCAAATAATCACGAACAAGCATTTATGTGTGAGCTGGTGCATTATCGTGATGCAAAATCCATGAGTTGTTTTTCCACAATTCCGATCGTTTGAGTCGTATTGCTTCACGCAAACGTTGCATAACTTTCTTTTAGTATTCCTTATTAACCGTACGACCTGTTGGCAAGAACTCATGATGCACCACGCCATTGTAATCGAAGAAAACAATGAGCAAAACCATCACGTTTTATTGAACTTTGCGTGCTTTTTTCGGTCTAGGCTCTTCTGGCCGCTTCCATTGGGATTATTGGGCCTTGGTTTTGACATCATAACCATATACCCACGTTTCATCACCAGTTTTGAGCAAATCTGGATCGTCGTTGACGTCATTCGACAACTCCTGAGCGATACTAATGCGATGTTGCTTTTGCTCAAATTTTAGCAATTTCGGAACAAACTTCGCTGCCACAAGTTTCATGCCCAAAACATCCGAGAAAATTGCATGCCATGAGCCGATTGATATGCCAACATCCTCTGCAACTTCCCTAACAGTGATTCGACGATTTTCCAAAACCATTTTCTTCACTGTTTCGATGTTTTCTTCGTTTGTTGACGTGGTTGCAACTCCAGGACGCTCATCGTCATTCACATCTTCTCGGCCTTCTGTAAAGCGCTTGTACCACTTATAAACACTTTTTTGAGACAAGGTAGACTCGCCAAATGCCACAGTCAACATTTTAAGTGCGTTGAAGCACTTTATTCCATTTTTAAAGCAAAATTTAATACACATTCTTTGATAAATTTTTTTCAAAAGCAAAAAATCGAAGAACACACAAAAACGTGACTTACCTTTCCAGTTGTCAAAAACAAACCACTTATCCAAAATGGCTGATAATGCTAACATATGATAAACATATGCGTACCAACATAACAAAAAAAAATCGATAATCGAATGTACGCAGTATCTTACCGAGACTAGCAGTCTAACCACTGAGGTAATGAGGCCTTAATACTATTGTTAAATCAATGAATAAATACTACAATGAGATTTGTAAGCTTCAATAAGTTATTCCAAAAGATTGAATGATAAATCCATTAAGATTCAATTCATTAGATTTCTTAAATAATAATAATTTTTACAGAGTTTGCCAATCATTTCTTTTCAAGCGATCATATTTTTAATAAGGATACGGGGGTTCAAATTCTTCACCGTAATAATAAAGTTAAAAAAAAATAAATTATTTAGAAACACTTGAAATTTTTAAATCCCTAAATATAAATTCGAGTATATTGAACAAACAAAGCAAATTTATTGTATAGTCATATTCTAGATGTTTTTCCAGTGAACCGCTCTGAAAAACCCCTAATTAGCCATTCCCTTTTGGTCGCCTCCCACTCCAACACCGAAATATTTATAAATGTCTGTCATTATTTTGTATCTTATATTAGTTTTAATATTGTCCTGATGAAGGAAGGGTACTTCCGGAACCGCTCGATCAATATATTAACTTAAAGTGGTTTAATAAAAATGATGTGTTTATATTATAGGTAAATTGTTTGTCTTTTGTGATTTTACCAATTCGTTTCTGTAAAGGTATCTGAATAACTAGTTACAATTCTGGTTATAAAGGCCTCATTTTCTGGTTGGATAGATACCAGGGTAGAAGGCTTCATGCATTCATAAGTAAGGGAGCTTTCTTACGGTTCTCGGGGAAGGTTGGAAGTTGAAAGTTTTACCTTCCTAGGAGTCGAGAAAGAGCTTCCTTGTAAATAAAAGTTTCACAGTGTTGTGGATTTGATAAGGGTCGATTTGCTTTTCGATAAAAGGTTTTTTTTTGTTTTGTGAAGCAGCTTTTTTTGTTAGGTCCTGCGAAGTTTCTTCTATTAATGCAATGAATAGATAAACCGAAAGGCGTTTGTATTGGATGTGTCTGTGTACACTAAATGTGGCCATTTTTACCTTACTTCGAGTAATAACGATAAAAAATGTTATGCAACCATATATTTTTTCTTTGAAATCGGTATTGGTCAAATTTCTATTGTTTTTCTCATCATTTATTTTATTTATTTATTTAATCGATTATACGCCCATCTGGGGTTATACGTTACATAGGCTTTTACAATGGATTATAATAAAAAATCGAAAATGATAATTAGATAGAGTTTTTACCCCATAAAATAATATTAAACAATGTTTTTTTTAACTTTTAACAGTAACGTAAAATAATTATAATGAAAATAATATTTATTTAAAACACGCATTATTCAACAAAAACATTTAAGGAAGCTTTGACTGCCCAACTAGGAACAAATTGCGTTTTAGGACAGTCAAATTGACAAGTTTAGTTCATAATAATTGCCATTACACAAAAACAGAAGCTGGTATTGACATAGTATGGTAGTATAATATATCTAGAAAAATGTATAATTAAGTATAAGGATTTTATGTTTATGTGTTTGATAGGTACTGATTGGTGATATGAGGAAAACAATGGGTTTAAAATTATGTACTAAAAAAAAAAAAATATTATTGAGTATGATATTGATAAGATTGAGTTACGTATCCCTCAACTTTATAAACTGACGACGAAACTCAGAGATGCAACCCGAAGAGGATGCAGCAATTAATTAATAACATATCATATATATTTTATTCTGTAAGTACAAAAAGTAACTTTAGTAAATTGTTTTTAACCAAATGTTTATTCAAATGTGGTTAAGATCTTTTCCTAAAGAACACAAATAATGGAACATAAATTCAGACAAGTAAAACAAACCATGAGATGGTAATAGTAATAAGGCGAAAGCGCCGAAGTACCAGTTAGATAAGACGAAGGGTATAATACAATTCAAAAAACAAAAGAATATTGTTATAAGCCCTAGATAGATAAAGAATTATAAAAGAATCCATAAAGTTAATTTTTGTTTTTAAAGTATGATATGCATTTTTTAGTTTAGTGTAGAGTAATAATTTTTTTTAAAGAAAGACAAATATTCCCTGGTTACGAATAATTTTAAAATATTTGAAAATCTCCTACTACCATCATAGTAAGCGGAAGATGTTGCTTGTGTCGTAATGCAGGACTTAGCCAGCCGAGGAATTGAACTCACGACGCCTGGATGAGACCCAAACGCGATGCCACCTCAGCCATTGACCGGTCGTGAATTACATATGAAGGTTTTATTTAAAATTGTACATCATGTCTATTAATCAGTATATATCCGCTTTTGACCCTCTCTAAATGGAGAAGAGAAACATTGATCAGTTTACGCAGGACGTTTGATCTTTTCATTTTCCATGTAAAGCTAAAACCGTATTATAGCACATATCATCAACCTTACATTATCTACGCTGATGACCTACATGGTTGAGTGATTACGATCCTTGGCTATGAATCCGGAGACCATGGGTTCAAAGACTTCAAGAAATTTTAATACTAGAGTTAAGGAGCACCTAAAGCGTGTAGTAATAATAATTATTCTGAATTTGCCAACAATATTTTTGAAACAAATCATTCTTTTGACATAAATAAAGGTTTAAATTTATTTCATACGAATACATCTGGTTTCAAATTATATTAAACTAAAATTTTAGAAATTACAATAGTCAATACATTTTCTTTTTTCAATATATTTTTTTTACATATTTAATTAATTGCTTAACTACTCGCATTAATTATTGTTAATTTTCAATTATGTTTTTAATTTGTCTATTCTTACATTAATATTTTCTGTTTATCATTTGTCTATACTTGTACTTATTCTTTAGTATACTTTGAACCTGTTTATATTTTTTATATTAAAAATGTGCTATAAACAAAGTAATTCTCATTCAATTATTAATAATGACGTCACAACAGAACTACAGATTTACTGATGAAAATATTAATGTTTCTTAAATAAAATTAAATAATAATAAAAAAATACCTTTTCGTCATTATTCCTTTTCTTTGATTCTCGTAAAATTTATGCAATCAAACTCCCCCATTAATTTAAACATTGAATAATAATGAACTCTTAGATCAGGAATCTATCAGCCATCAGAATGTTGATTGGGCCAAAGCGCAATCCAGATACTAAGGATGTAGATCGAGGTTTTGAAGTATCAAGCCTGAAAGCTTGGAATAAACTTTCACATTAAATGAAACGAAAAAAAAGAAACCCGACAGAATTCGGAGAGAATCTCAAAACTCATCTCTTCAGAAAGATAAATCCATTATTTAATAATAACGTTTAGGGCCTCTTTCGGGATCGGCCGAAAGCGCTTAAATTCGACCATAAAATATTTTATTTTCCCACTTATATTTACACTTTCGTGGTATTTTTTTTCTTTCTTGGCATTTTATATATTTTTATTTAATTTTAGTAAGTGGGTGAGGAATTTAATGGCGTTTTAATTAGTATAATACCTTGACTGAATGGGTAATAAAAAAAGGGTGTAAAAATAACCAAGTACGTAATTTTAAAAAATATTTGCGGTTCATCAACACAACTTAAAAAGGCTTTATTCGCTATCACAAAATGTGAAAAATGTTGAAATTTTAACTGTTGTGTGATATAAATCATATTCCGTTTTTTATGTAAGTACCAAACAAGAGTCCCAACTGTTCCCAACCATCTATATCCAGCGAGAATATGGCATCCCCAATCGGGGTATGCTATGAGGCTAAAGGTAGTGAGAAGGGGAAGATCTGGTCACCAAACACGGGTAAAGCCATTTCGCCAGGGCGATACTGGAAGTATATTTCACTCTGAAACGTGCCGTAAATACACTATTATTGTTATTAATTGATTAAATGTGAAACACAAATTAATTTTTAAAAATATGTAAATTCTTCGAAAGATTGGTATTCACTTTTGGCGACATTATTAAAAAATTCATTAAAAATTACTTTGTAATCACCACTTTATACTTTTTAAAATATTGACAAGTATAAACAAATGATAAAATAGATAATAATGTAAGAATAGACAATTACAAACATAAACAAAAATGAAAAATTAGATAAGTAATTAATTAAAAATGTTAAAATTTTTCTAAATTTGTCAATATTTGTAGTATACTGTTTATCCTGACGAGGAAAGGTTTGCTTTCGAAACATGTTGATATGTATATATTAATAAAGTGGTGATTACAAAGTAATTTTTAATCATATGAATATAATATTAACATAGAACGCATGGAATGTGGAAATCACAGGGCTATTAGCCTGCTAAGTTCAGTTGGGAAGCTGTATGGTAGGATATTGATTGAAAGGGTATAAATTAAAACAAAGGATAAAATATGGGATGTGCAAGGCGCATTTATGAGTGGAAGGGGGTGCATGGATCAGATTTTCTTGTTGCGTATGCTCACAGAGAAGTTTCTGGCATAAAAACAGAAACTTTTCTGTGTTTTTGATCTACAAAAAGCATACGACAGAGTTGACAGAAAAAAGTTATGGAAGGTATTGTCTAAGTACGGTGTGAATACAAATCTTATATAAGCAATCGCATCGCTGTACGAGGGAAGCGTTGCATGTGTTAGGGCAAACGGTGATTTTACGGGGTGGTTTGACATCACAAAAGGTGTTAAGCAAGGCTGCGTAATGTCACCGTGGTTATTCAATCTATACATGGATAATTGTATGCAAGAATTGAAAGAGGTGGGCTTCGGCGCAAAAATGAGTAGTCTGCAAGTATGTTGCCTGTTGTATGCTGATGATGCAGTGCTGATTTCTAACAGTGTGGAAGATCTACAGTCCCTCGTATCTAGAATGAACGAAGTATGTATGAAGAATGGCTAATGATGAATGTAAATAAGTCCAAAGTCATGGTGTTTGAAAGAGAGAGTACGAAAACAGTATGCAATATAGTTGTGAATGATGAATACTTGGAGCAGGTCGATGAGTTTGTGTATTGGGAAGTATGTTTACGAGAGATGGAAAGACTGATAGGGATCTTGAAAGAAGGGTGAATGCAGGAAACTCCATTAACGGAGGACTGAACGCAGTTGGCGTAAACAAAAAGTTGTCTAAGGAAGCGAAGCTAGCAGTCCACAATGGAGTGCTGATACCAACCTTGATGTATGGCAGTGAGGCATGGAACTGGCAGAGGAAGGATGAAAGTAGACTGAATGCTGTAGAAATGAGATCTCTGAGACGAATTTGTGGTAAAACCATGTGTGATCGAGTGAAAAATGTTGAGATTCGTTAAGAATGCAAGGCTGATGTAAGCGTAGTGAGAAAGATTAAGAAAGGGACGCTTAGATGGTTTGGGCATGTAGAGCGAATGAACGAAGAAAGGAGTGTAAGAAGAATATATGACGCGAATGTCAATGGAAGAAGAGGCCGGGGACGCCCGAGGAAGACATGGCACGATCAAGTGAATCAAATACTCGAGTCGGGCCATGTCAGAAGTCGGAACAACAGAAGAGAATCTATGAGACGTTGTATGAATGTGAATGAAGCAAGAAGTGTATGCCAAGATCGAGTTGTTTGGCGGTCCGTCCTCTCTGCCTACCCCTGCGGGGAAACGGCGTGATGGTTAGTTAGTAGTTAGTTAGTTAGTTAAAAAGATAACGGAAGCAGCTGGGACTCGAACCCAGGACCTCGCGGTCTATCCGGGACATTCCATACTACCTCGGGTAGAATCTTGTAGTCATGATAAAAAGGTGGCAACCAAAAATATATGGAAATAAATTGAAGATAATATAAACAGTAATAGAAATCGATGTATGATACCGATAAAGATAACGGGGCGGATTGGAGTAGGCGTGGCTCAGCGGATTAGAGCCCAAGGTACCGGATAGATAATGAGGTCCTGAGTTCGAGTCTCAGCTGCTACGCGCCATGTCCGAAAACGCCCCGACTTTATTTCATTTGCTTCCTTTCTCCGTGCATCCGCTTTAGATGGAAACCATGGAAGCGTCCCTTTATTAATATTGTTAATTATCCGCATTGATGAATCCGCTTGAACTTAAAAAAAATATTGGATAAATGTTTTTTTCTGGTATATTCTGTTGAATAATATTTAGAACTAACTGATCTGTACCCGACCTTGTTCAAGGTTTTTTTTTTTTAATAAAGTTATGAAGTTGTGAATTCTTTCTCATCATTTGGGTGCCATAATTGATTTGACAGTGAAAGTAATACCTTAATAATAATAATAAATGGATTATTTCTATAGCGCCGTTTTCGTGAGAAAATCACCTTATGACGACTATTACTATCTATAAACAAAGGAACATTAATTTGAAACTTTTATTTCATTCCATACATTTTTTTTTTGTTTCACATGAATACACAAGTGTCCCAACTGCTCCCAACCGTTTGGAGCCAGTGAGACTATGGCATCCCCAATTGGGGAATGTTGTGAGGCTGAAGGTATCGGGGTGGGAAGGAGAAGGGGAAGAGGAAGGTGGGGAAATACCGGGCTATTCAGATCTGGTCACCAGACACGGCTAAAAGCCATTTGAAGCAACGTTTCAATTCTGAATGGTGGTCTTTCTCCAGGGCGGTACTCAGAGTATCTTCCATTCTAGAACGTGCACAAATATACTATATATTATTTTTAAATGAATTAATTGTGAAACAGCACAAATTAATTAAACAAAATTTATTCCGCACGTCGGGATTTGAACCCGACACCTTCGGATTCGTAGTCGAGAGCCTTACCATTCGACCATGGAGGCCGTCAAATATATCTAAATAATAAAGGTTTTAAGGATAAATATTTTACCCAAACACACCTTCTTCTTTTGAATATGTAATCTGTGGCTAACAAGAGTGGTATATCTATGGGCTTACTTCAATACAACATGGCGGTTTCAATGTTTTTCAAACTAATTTTAAAACGTTATGCAGATATATTTATATTGGATTTCATTAAAACTACTCTCTAAACCTTCCCGGCACTAATAAGAACAAATTGTGCTATTTTCAGCGAAACCGGTCTAAGAGATTTTCGAGAAAATCGAGGACGCACAGCCAAACAATCGTCTTTATATACAGAGATTTTGTTCAATTTTTCAAGTGTAATAAACAAAATCGAGGAAGTTAGTTTGGAAAATTGATTAATGGAGGGAAAAAACTATTGATGTGTTTGAAAAAGGTTTTTGTATGTTCGGAAGTCCAGAATAAAGTGTTCAACTACTTGTAAATCTTTTAGAAAACTTTCACAAAAGAAGCTTTTAAAAAAATTCAATTTAAAGGCACAATCTTTTTTTATAATTCTGAAGTCCATTTGCCTAGAGCAACAATAACTTTCCAACTGTGAGCTCTAGCATAATGAAAATTGCAGTGATTTTTTACGAGAATTTCTAACTAACTAACTAACTAACCATCACGCCGTTTCCCCGCAGGGGTAGGCAGAGAGGACGGACCGCCAAACAACTCGATTTTGGCATACACTTCTTGCTTCATTCACATTCATACATCGTCTCATAGATTCTCTTCTATTATTCCGACTTCTGACATGGCCCGACTCAAGTATTTGATTCACTTGATCATGCCATGTCTTCCTCGGACGTCCTCGGCTTCTTCTTCCATTCACATTCGCGTCATACATTCTTCTTACACTCCTTTCTTCGTTCATTCGCTCCACATGCCCAAACCATCTAAGCGTCGCTTTCTTAATCTTACTCATTACGCTTACATCATCCTTGCATTCTTTACGAATTTCAATATTTTTCACACGATCATACATGGTTTTACCGCACATTCGCCTCAGAGATCTCATTTCTACGGCATTCAGTTTACTTTCATCCTTCTTCTGCCATTTCCATGCCTCACTGCTATACATCAGGGTTGGTATCAGCACTCCATTGTGGACTGCTAACTTCATTTATCGTACATATTTATTCCAAAATTTTGATATATTCAATAAGTTAAACTATCGGGGTTCCATAGAAGCCCCAGTAAAAACTAGGCGTCATAATAATAATAATAATTATGGGATGATTTGTATAGCGCCGTTTTTGCGAAAAATCATTTCAAGGGCGCTGTATAAATACTACTTTCTAGGGTTTATCTTATTATGTACAGATACTGAAATGTACTTACCTGGTAGGTCACTCCAGATTAAAACGTGTATAGGGACGGCAGATTCTTCAATAGTGATCAGATGCTAACCCTGTATAAATCTCAAGTAAGTCCAACAATTGAATTTGGAGCCACCTCTAGACTGGAGTTTTAAAATACCTGATAAACTTGCTTGATTCTGTGCAAAGTACGTCTGATTAACAACCCGTTTTTAACAAACCGGTTTCCGTCTCTAATGTTTAGACGCAATGTATGTTGAGTCTGTTCTGAGTATTTCAATGGAGCGTGCTCGAAAGAACTAACAGCATTGATATCGGCTTCACGAGAATGAGTCGCTTCTCCGACTCATTTTTTTATGTAAGGCGACAAGCTTGTGGAACGAGATACCGGCATCTGTTTTTCCTTCTTCATATAATCCGAGCATCTTCAAGACAAGCATCAATAAATCCCTTCCTAGAGTCCCTGCCTTAACCCACCTCACAACGCTGCCCAGCTGGGTGGTGATATAGTTCCCATGCCTTTACACAGTGCAGACAGAGATACTCTCGTGCGGGGTAATAAAAAAAAATCTGTCCGGAATTTCTATATATCAACATCATTTTCACTGTGGGATATTTATTTATTATATTATATACGCCATATATGGGCTTTTACGTATTTAGTTAGTTACATAGATAAAATAACGAACAAATACAGGAATAACATAGTGTAAGTACCATTCAAAGCAATTAGCTACAGGGGCGAATATTCAAAACATACCTCACATTCACTGATACGTATACACTCTGTCTGTATTTGTTTTCTGAGCAGTTGAACATGTCCGCTATGTCTGAAAATGTTTTACCTTCTGCATGAATTCTAGGTAAAGGAGGATTTTTGAATGACTCAGTTTTGAAATTATTGTTTCGAGTACAATTGAATAAAAATTTTGATCGAGTAGTTCTAGTTGGAATATTAAATGTAATTTAACTGACGATGTCAGGGCTGTCTATAAAACCATTGACAATTTAAAAAATAAAAGTTAGGTCAGAAACAAGTCTCCTATCTGAGAGTTTTAATAATTTTAGTTCTTTCATTAAGTAATTGTAATTTATAGTTTCAATAGGTAAACCGAGTTTATAGTTAACGTATCTTAGAAATTTATGTTGAACTTTTTCAATGTAGTCGGAATGAATTTTATAGTGAGGGGACCATATAGAAGAATTATTTTCGACTTGACTACGAAATAGGAAGTGTATAATAATTTTAGTGTTGAAATATTCCTGAAGTCTCTGACATTTCAAAGAATGAAGCAGAGCATTTTATATGGAGATTTTAATATCGTGTTTGACTGGAAAAAGAAGACAAGATACTATATTGTTTATTTCAGTATTATTTAACAAGATCAAAGGTTCCGACAAAAAAATTACGCATCTCTACCAAACGAGGTATAAAACCTTGACTTGAATTCCCAAATGCCAAAAAATACTTCGTACAAGTTTTGAAATCAAATAATATAACTTGATTAAGTGAGACAAAAGGAGTTTAGGCAAAATTGAAACACATTTATTTTACAATTCGTTTAGAATCCGATACAATTACATTACAAAAAAAAATCCGTTCGCAGAATTACTTATGTCTACGAGCGTGTTTGCATCCAAAACAGAGATACTAAACTTTTTTGAAAATAACCTTAACAATTTTTTTTTTAATTTTTTAAAAAAGTTTAAAAATATTACAATTAGTAATATTTTCAAATTAAAAAAAATATAGTTATAATTTTCGCAGTTTAAGGCTAAACGAGACGTAATACACGATCACAGACGGTGCAAAATTAAATATTTTAGAACGAAACGCTTTCGTCACGTAATGCTTTTAAATTTTGATATGAATTGTTTGATGGCGGGTATACGTACAAAATATGAAGTGAAATAATAATAATAATATTCCTTCCTCCAAAAATGACATGATAAATGGCGCATTGACATGAACCCGACCAAGAGCGCTGCAGTTTACTTCTCAAGACGAAGGACCCCGGTGGTTCGCGTCAAAATGTACGACAGAATCATACAATGGCAAAAAAGTGCCAGGTACCTAGAAATGACACTCGACCGGAAACTATGATGGAAGACACACGTTAACGAAATACTAGCAAAAGCGAAACGAACAACAAACGCATTATACCCCCTTATCAGCTACAACAGTAAACTCAACCTAAAAAAAACTTCTCATTTACACATCGAGAATCCGACCATTATTAACATACGCATCCCCCATATGGGCTACTTCAAATACAAAAAGGCTAGAATCATTCCAGAATGCATTGCTCCGACGATTCACCAAAAGTCCCTGGTTCGTCAGGGATAGCATTATCAACACGGGCTCGAAAATTCCTCCACTCCGAAAACATATAATAGATTTAGCCAAAACATTTCACTCCAAATTAGAATCAAACTCGAATCCCTCCATCTCCAACCTCGGCCACTGGACCCCCAGCACCGACCCCTTCCGTCTCTGCCCAAATTCCATCTTATACCCTCCATTACCTTAGTGAGCGGACTTAATTATAAGATTGCTATCAGCAAGTGCTGCCAGCACATAAACACAGTTTACAATTATTTTAAATAAAAATAAATAAAAGCCCTACAGTAGCAATAGGCAGCCGCTCACTGGGTAGAGAAGATTATCTCCACATTTATGCACCTCTAACCACAGTTGACACAGGAAGAGGGAGAAATGTTCCCTGGCACTGTACATAAAACATTTTACAATACAATATATAATAATAATAATAATGTTTCATTATCTTCTATTTTTTACAAAATACAAATAATGATATTTCTCTCTACCCGTGCTGAGAATTTCATTTACAAAATATTAAATTACATTATATTAAATTGATGTGCTCGATGAAAAAAATAAATAATTGTAAGGCGAGGTGTTTTAAGTGCAGTTTTTTGTTTAAATAAATTGTTACTATAGATTTAGAGCTGAAGATTCGAGAAATTTAAAATAAAAATTCGCTCGTCAGACACAGACAGGATGATTTAATTAATTTATTAATTAAATTCATAATCATTGAAGAAAATATTAACAAATCTCCAATGAGACATGAAACAGAAAATAAATAGATAAAGGTCACATCTGTGACTCGAACCTTTTGGTCTATTCGGGGACCAACTCTACCAATTAAGCTAATATCACATTATTGCTTGCCGTCATTTTCATCGATATAATATTTCAATTTAAAAACTATTAATATCAAATATTCGTAAAAAACAATTACTTTGTACCGTAATTATAATAAACACATGAATTTGTTTAAAACCCTTTATTTCTAGCATATTGCATTACCTTACTATTAAAGTAAATTTATCGTATATACCTTTTTTAAGACCCAACTGTTCCCAACCATCTGGAGAGCGAGTGAGACTATGGCATCCCCAATTGGGGAATGCTGTGAATCTGAAGGTAGTGGAGGGAGGAAGGAGAAAGAGAAGAGGAAGGTGAGGAAATATCTGACTATTCAGATCTGGTCACCAAACACGGCTAAAAGCCATTTCAAGCAACGTTTCAATTCTGAATGGTGGTCTTTCACCAGGGCGATACTGAGAGTATCTTCCACTCTGGAACGTGCGCAAATATACTATACATTATTTTTAAATGAATTATTTGTGAAAGTACACAAATTAATTAGATAAAAATTACTTGCGCACCCCGGGATTTGAACCCGCGACCTTCGGATTCGTAGTCGAGAGCCTTACCCCTCGACCATGGAGGCCGTCAAATATTATATTCTCCTTACACTCATTCGTTCGTTCATTCGCTCTACATGCCCAAACCATCTAAGCGTCCCTTTTTTAATCTTACTCATTACGCTTATATCACAGCCTTGCATTCTTTATGAATCTCAACATTTTTCACACGATCATACATGGTTTTACCACACATTCGCCTCTGAGATCTCATTTCTACAGCATACGGTTTACTTTCATTATTCCTCTTCTAGTTCGATGCCTCACTGGCATAATACATCAGGGTTGGTATCAGCACTCCATTGTGGACTGCTAGCTAAAAACGACGAATTTACGTTGGAACACAAATTTGGCGTACATAATTTAAAACATCGACCCGAAAAAACGCTATTTTTTAAATGTTTAGTTTTATTTTTTTATTTACGTAATCATATTTACATAGAAAATATGATAATTTTAGGTTTAAGTTACATCGAAAATTATGAAGAAAAAAAAAATTTCATCGCCTATATAGTTTATAATTGAAAACAAAAATAAATAAAATACTTCTCGTCCACACTAGATATCTATAATTTAAAAAAATATGTCTTTCAGTTTGGATGGGTATTTTGAACTCAAATCCATAATTAATTTATGTATGGAGGTGATTTTTCACAAAAACGGCGCTATATAAATCGTCCAAGTATTATTATTATTATTATTGTGAAACAAGCAGCGCAGCCGTTCCTCTTAATGTAAAAAATTACTACGTTTGAATGAGAAAATTATGTACTCCTGTTATCGCTATAATTATGTACCTTTAAAGTTCGATTTTTTCAAAATTAGTTGCATACATTTTCTATGAAAATATACGCGCACGGTTTACTGTAAACACTCTCTAATGTGCCGTGCCTGCCACTGTACGTGTCTGCACTGCACTGTGCCAGTAGATGCGAATAGACCTTGATATGTGAAAGCCATTTGGACGTACATAAAAAAAAAACATCATGAACATATTTCATGATGTTTTTTTTTATGCACACGGAAAAGACACAGAAAATATAAAAGGTAGTGATGGCATCTGGGACTCCGGACCCCATCGCTTTCCGTCATTTTTATCGATGTCATACATCAATTTATTCCGGTTGTTGAGATAAAAATTGAAATACACTCGTTTTGAAGACCAAGGTTAACTCCTTCCTCTCATAAAAAACATTCTTCCCACAGTATCCCCATTGAAGGCGTAACTCCTCAGAGAAATCTCTCGCCCTCCTGCGTTAAGTTAAAAAATATATTTCTTTATCCTCAGAAAGACGCTCAAATCTCTGTAACAAAACCGTTTTCTTTATACGGTCGCCATTCTAGGTGTTAAAGCACTTGAGACAAATTCTTTCGGCCTCTATTTTCTATAGGGATAAGTAAAGCCCCTACCTCACTGAAGAGATATACCGATAGAAGTGCGTTGCGGGCGTGTACGTGTGCTTGAAGTAGGCATATTTTTTCCGTACTTCATATTTTAAAATAACGAAATTCAGTCCAAGCAAATGAAAAATTTAATTAACCTGTCTAGGGTCGTCGAGCCAATAGTTCATTATACTTAAATTGCTTTTGTAGCTACCTACTGAACCGGCCACTAATAATTACTATTTCGACAGCCTTCAAACACGTGAATCACAGTAATAGTGCCATATATATACGAGGTGTGTTCAAAAGAAAAGGTGAATTTTGAATTTTTTCGAAAAGTATTTATTTATTATTTTTATAAACAATAATTATTAGCCTGAAACACTCATCCAAATTGAAAAAACCTTCCGAGCAAAGATAAATGTCGCCGGCAGGACTCGAACCCACACCCTTCTAATATCCGGTCAGATGCTCTGACCATCAGAATAATTATTGTTTATAAAAATAATTGTTACCCTTTGCGCTATGCACAAAAATCTTGTCTTAAAAACTTTAGTTTATCAATTAATATTTATTTATTCATCAATATCCATTTTCTCCCCTTCAAAGTAATCCCCCTCAGATATAATGCACTTATGCCAGCGCTTCTTCCAATGCTCGAAGCACTTCTGGAATGCGCTTTTCGGTATGGCCATCAACTCGTTCTTCGATTCTGACTTTATCTCATCAATTGTGGCAAAACGCTTTCCTTTCACTGGTCTCTTCAGTTTCTAAAATAGCAAAAAGTCGCAGAGAGCCAAATCTGGTGAATACGGTGGTTGCGGCATGATTACGGTGTTGTTTTTGAACAAATAATCACGAACAAGCATTGATGTGTGAGCTGGTGCATTATCGGGATGCAAAATCCATGATTTGTTTTTCCACAATTCCGATCGTTTGAGCCGTATTGCTTCAGGCAAACGTTGTATTACTTCCTTATAGTATTTCTTATTAACCGTACGACCTGTTGGCAAGAACTCATGATGCACCACGCCATTGTAAACGAAGAAAACAGTGAGCAAAACCTTCACATTTGATCGAACTTTGCGTGCTTTTTTCGTTCTTGGCTCTTCTGGCCGCTTCCATTGGGATGATTGGGCCTTGGTTTCGACGTCATAACCATATACCCACGTTTCATCACTAGTTATGACCCTTTTGAGCAAATCTGGATCGTCGTTGACGTCATTTAACAACTCCTGAGGGATACTAATGCGACGTTGCTTTTGCTCAAAATTTAGCAATTTCGGAACAAACTTTGCTGCCACACGTTTTATGCCCAAAACATCCGGGAAATATTCATGGCATGAGCCGATTAATATGCCAACATCCTATGCAACTTCCCTATTAGTGATTCGACGATTTTCCAAAACCATTTTCTTCACTGTTTCGATGTTTTTTTCATTTGTTGACATGGTTGCAACTCCAGGACGCTCATCGTCATTAACATCATCTCGGCCTTCTGTAAAGCGCTTGTACCACTTATAAACACTTTTTTGAGACAAAGTAGACTCGCCGAATGCCACAGTCAACATTTTAAGTGCGTTGGAGCACTTTATTCCATTTTTAACGCAAAATTTAATACATATTCTTTGATCCATTTTTTCAAAAGTAAAAAATCTAAGAACACACAAAAACGTGAGTAACCTTTCCAGTTGTTAAAAACAAACCACTAATCCAAAATGGCTGATAATGCTTACATATGATAAACATATGTGTACCAACATAACAAAAAAAAATCGATAATCGAATGTACACAGCCCGCGAAAATTCAAAATTCACATTTTCTTTTGAACACACCTCGTATTCTATACGGTCGCCGATTTTAACTAATAAATTCCTTAACTTCTCTTGTTCGGCTAGATTGGATTGTCCTTCTTTATTCAGTACTAGCTGATGTGTACCCGGCCTAGCTCGGGTACAACAATTGATTTGACAGCGAAATTAACTATCTCTATTTATGTAAAACTGTTGCCATAACGTTTTAAAATTAGTATGAAAAACATAAAAACCCGCCATGTTTTATTTAGGTTTTCCTATCGATATAACACTCTTGTTAGCCACAGATTGCATATTCAAAAGAACGAGCTTTTTTTGGGTGGAATATTTTCAAAATGGAAGAGTAGGTACCTACTTAAGAACTTTATGATTTAGATATATTTTGAAAAAATAAACGTTTGGAATGAAATGAAATATTCAAATGAATGTTTCATTATTTGGAGATAGCTACTTTCGCTGTCAAATCAATTATGGCACCCTAATGACAAGTTAAAAAACCCGAGCAAGGCCGGGTACACATCAGCTGGTTATTTTATAAATTAGTAAACATTGGATTATGAAAAATATACATGATAGGTGAATTAATTACACATGGACCCATTAATGGTGGTCTTGCACGTGGGCAATACTAAGATTATCCACCACTCTATACTATCCTATACCCTTCAGAGATCATATTTCTAGGAATGGCCTGTTCAGTGACCTACCTACATTCGACCGGGATACTATTCGGGACAAAAAACATAAAATTTCTCCACTGAGACTCAAAATGGTCCCAACGGCTAAATCCAAAAGGAAGCGTTAAGCGAAAAATCAAACCGTCAGCAAAATGGGTACTTGAAATAAAATAAGGGTTGCTTCTTCTCTTACCTTAAAAATCAGCATTTTCTTTGGTTTTCAGTTTCACAGTATAAAATGGTCATACACAGTAAAAGCTTGCTGAATTCAAACAAGTTTTATAATTATATAATTGAAAATACACTTTGTATATACCACTTTACTTAAAATATATAAATATTTCTACATGTTTCGATAGCAATGCTATCATCTTCAGGAATAAATGAATACTAAAATACAAAGTGTATTTTCAATTATATAATTAATAATGATGCCACAAAGTTATCAATCATTCGAAGAGTTTTACAATATTTTTCTGAGGTTCATTATGTGATTTTGTATTTTTTTTTTTTAATTAAATCTCTTATTTAAGAAAAGCCGTGTGACTTAAGGTTTTATGAGTATTTCCGTAACATTTTTTTTAATTTTTCGTATTAGGAGATGCAGTGCGAAGGGTCTTAAAATCGGTGTTTGTGAGGTAAAATCTTCTACTTCAGATCATCTACACTGATGTGCAAAATCTATTACTTAAAAACCTTTTTTCGGCTAATTAAAGGTTTTTTGAGTTTAACCAGAAAATATTTTTGAGATGAATGAGATTCATAAAATAAAATGATTTAATCTTCCTTTTCAAATAGTCATCTCTTGAATTTATTATAATGTTATTACTAATAATAAAAATAATTTCTTTTTTAAATTTGTTAAATGATGTTTTACAATAATTTATTATTAACATTTTTAATTAATTATTACCCACTTTAATACATTTTTCTTTGTGTTTATAATGTGTCTGTTCTTACATTATTGTGTTCTATGGTTATCATTTGTCTAATTGTTATTTTATAGCATTCTGTATATTCCTGATGAGGAAAGCATCGCTTCCGAAACGTATTATATTAATAAAGTGGTGATTACTAAGTAATTTTCAATTCATTTATTAAAACGATTTCATTCGTCTTTTACGAATTGGTACGCCTTCGGGAGATGTATTAATTAACCTAGGTCCTTCCGAGACCCGTGTTGGAAGGATAGAGGAAACACAATATCTGATGAATCATTTGAGAACCGAGCTGTTAAAGGATTGAACAGTGTTCAGTAAACACCGTGAGTATAACTGTTTAACCATTGACTATGCACAGAAACGGGTGGTTTCTGTTTATTTGGTAGATTTCTGTTTAACAGATTCCCCTGTCTTAACAAACGGATTGCAATCTTTAGAGCACAGGTGGGAATGCTGTCCTTCTACCGATATTTCAATGGAATATGTTCTGAGGAACTGGCGTCATTGATCCCCTCAAAACCGGTGTATAGTCGGGAAACAAGCCAAATGCGCCCCCAATATTTGTACACGGTTGACGTTTGTCACATGAGAACGGATCGTTTCTACGACTCGTTCTTGATTTTCTGGCCTCTGTGTTGCCTTCCTCCTACAACATGGCTTAGGCCCTGACGGAAATTATTTTCCGCAGGACCTCCTGAGTGGAGTTATATTAAAAAAATTGTAGACTGATTAATGGAATCAATGATGCTTAATCTTTTAAAATTTTCTATGACAGGAAGAATAACAATTTATTGTGTAACATTCTATTATTTTTTAACTATTTCTGTAATACAACATAGCAAGATACGGATCAGTTTTAGATTCAAGACATTTTCTTAATATATTCTTAACTATTTTTACTGAACTCTCAACTTGGCCATTTGACTGAGGATAGTTTGGATGTTCAATATCTCTCATACGAAAAGTTTTTAAAACGACTGATTGAGATGATGGCCCATTATCACTTTCTAGTGTTAACGTAATCCCATGACCTGAACATATAGATTTTAAATCTGTGACAAAAATTCCAGCGTTATAATTGCATAACATTAAATGTTCTATATATTTTGATTTTGAGTTGTTCAATTATGTACGAGACGTCTTAGACCCCCACAAGAAAAAGAGTATAAATATTTAGGTACCGGCACGCAGGGATGCACGACTATTGTGATTTGCGAATCCTCTTGAAAAAGACGTTTGGAAGTTTCCCAATGGAGATGTTGTCACTCCGAGCGTATTTGACTTTAGCACCAGCCAGTATAGTCGGTCGCTGAGGTAGCGGGTGGCGACATCAGCGGTTGCTAGATGTAGAAAACTGTTCTTGTCTGGTAGCAGCAGGTGGAGGTATCCAAGCAAGAACATGTTGTCCATTCTGCAGTTGAAGTGAATAGAAGCACATGCTGATATGAGTACGCTTTTTATAGGGCGAACGGCGCGGCTGAACATTATGTGCATGTGTTGTGAAATCTCGGCTCGCTATTTGCATTTGTGGTGCAATCTTGACTTCCTATTGCAGTTGTGGTTTAATATAGACTTTTGGTTCGGTGTTGTGAAATACTAGCTCTCGGCTTGGTTATTGAACGTGTTGTGCAATAATTTATATTTTGTTATAATAAATATGTTTTATCTGTTTAAATTAATCCACTCTACTCGTATAGGCACGTTTGATACAAAATGCATTAAATTGACACCTTATTTTTCCCAGGAAAAATTAGTAATACCTTGTTGTAAATGAGGCTGAGAAGTGTTATTAGGTTAACATTTGTACAAATCTAATATTTATCGACAACATTTTGAATATCATTTAATATTCGGCCAAAAAATCGTATTTTTGACTAGACATTTTAATTTTGATATACCTAAGTGACCTTACCATTTTGCAAAACCCCTATACTTTTATCTAATAAAACATTCCATCGCTCCACTAACGCTCGACTATCTCCCACAGAGCTATGCCATGCCGCCACCAAGATCCAGGCCAGTTTCCGCGGCCACCAGGTGCGCAAGCAGACGGAGAAGACGGTGGAGAAGGAGGTGGAGGAACTTTCGGCTAAGGTAAGAACTTTTTTTTCACCATGGTAATAATTGGTACCTTTTACAAAATGTGTCACTTTTCCAGGAAATGTTTTCGAGTTGTGTAATTTCCCAAGATTTTTTTCAGGTGTGTTGTTTTTTCAAGATTTATTGATTGTCACGCTGTAAGAAGTTATTTTTCTGTGACACTTTCAATTATACTTCATGTAATTTTTCAAGTATCACGTATTTTAAAGTTTTTGCCTATTTTCTGCCCATGATCATGATTTATTTTTACACTTAAAGAAGTCGTACAACTGGATGATAAGTTGTGACCATATTCCGTGTGATGTTTTAGAGTTGTTGCCACTTTTCCAGGCTAACGAGTTTTTTTTTTCCATGATATGTACTATATAAATGGGACCATTTTCCAAAACACAGGCATTTTATTACTTATCCGGGATACGTTTATGAGTTATTTCATTTTTCCACGATTTATCATTTGCTGCTTTTCTAAGATACGTTCATTAGTTATTGATCCATGATACTTACTTTAAAAGTTGTGAAACTTTTCTTCGATGTGTTTTTAAATTGTGATCCTTTTCGATAAAATGATAATGAGTGATTTACTTTTCTATAATATTTTAATGGATGTTGTCACTCTGAAGAGAGAAATTGGTGTTGTGACAATATTCCATGAAATTTTTGTCTATTTCGACCATTACACAAGTTTTTTTTTCATGGTTACAATAAAACGGTTCTACACCAACATTTTAGAAAAATTACAACAGTTGTTGAATACATTATAATAAATGAGTAGGTACATAATATATTTTTTTTATGTAATGTTACGACTTATTTAAATGATTTTATTTACTCCCACTACATTCTAATTTTGACGGGTTTTTTAAAATAATGATTTATTATCGGTAGAACCGATTTAGTTAGAAAATAATTAAAATTCTTTATTATGTGAGGTTTTTACGTTTATAGTGTGATGTTTAAATGATATCTCCGTATTTACCATAAATGATAATGTTTTTTTTTATTGGTTTATTTAAATGTGTTAAATTTTTTTGATAGTGTGAGCATACTAAGTTTGAAAATGGCCTTGAACGCCGAAACAGCTGTCACAATAATAAAAACTAAAAATACTTTTTAATAATAAAATTATTTAAATTGATTTAAATTAAATTTTAAAAAACGATTACATTTGCTCTACGGCCGATAGAATAGGCGGATTCCTAACCATTTAATTCAAAGTATTTTATACTGAAGAAAAAAATATCACCAATTTACCAGATACTAAAAGTACATAAATTCTCATCTACCCGTAAATAATCACACTGCTATTTTGGCAAACTGTTTCGCAATTGGTTTTCTTCAATGAGTATTGAGTATTAAAAAATGAATCAATTTTTATATGGGAGTTAATACTGTTGTCCGTTCATAATATCAAATATTGCAATAAAAATAGCTACAATTTGTCTGGAAGGTAGAAGTTCTGTTAGAAGTGAAGATGCACTGGTACTCACTCACGATTATTTCAAATAATCATAATACAATGCTCACCAGTGCAAGATTCATCACAAAGTTTTC
Source organism: Halesus radiatus (assembly GCA_022606495.2). Taxonomy (NCBI): domain Eukaryota; kingdom Metazoa; phylum Arthropoda; class Insecta; order Trichoptera; family Limnephilidae; genus Halesus; species Halesus radiatus. Next base: position 3,457 of record JAHDVE020006026.1, on the reverse strand, counting down.
TCCCGTACCACATCCCTCCCACCTCTCATCTTCTGAATGATGGGAGTAAAGACACTTCACAGTTAGTAATAACGGATTGAAGCTTGGGTTATATTAACAAATCTCGAGTGAAATATGAAATAGAAAAAACACAAAACACAAAAAAAATTATAACCGTCGCGTCCGGGACTCGGACCCAAGTCCTGGGAATCCGGGAGGTCCTGGGTTCGAGTCCCAGATGCGACCGTTAACTTTTGTTTTTTTTCTGTGTCTTTTCTTTTTCTTATTTCATTTTAGATTTTTAAATATTACCATCAATGATTAGAACAAATATTTTCATAAATAACAACAAAACATCGAATCTGAAATAAGAAAATTTAAAACCACTGAATTTTCTTACGATGAACCTTCATGGGAACCTTCCGGATCGTCATCGTAAAAGAAGATTTACGGTATGTGACGTCATATAACGTTAAACTCCACAACGCCTCTCATTACTTCAATCTCGGATGACATGTGATAATGAAGAGAAACCGGAAAATGGTGCATTCTCTTCAGTTTTCTCGTTTTCACCTCGAACTGTTTCAGAGGGACTGCCCTGGTGTCCTGGCAATGACTCATCCTAGTATTCCTACTTAATCTATTTTGTTTCTCCTTTTTTACTTTATTTGTTAGTATTTCTCCATATTCCACCACGATCATCTACGGGCTACTGACAAGCAGAGCAGAGTCACCTTTGTCGACCGTACGTATGTACTAACCATCCTGGGATATGGCATTTTACTAACCCCCTTCTAAGCTAACGATATGCAGGGATCCTTGAGGGTATAGAATCATGTATAACCTTAGCTATATGAACTAAAAAAAATAGAGTTCTTGATGTGCACCATGAAGGAGAAACCATGAGTTACTTATGCCGGGGTGAAAAAGTGGTGAGTAACCTCAACTCTCTGATTTTCACACCGTCTCTCTCATACAAGACTGTACGTAAATTACGTAAATGTTTACTGGTTACGAATAACCTAACGATATTTGAAAACCTCCTATTACCATAACTTTAGTCGGAAAATATTGCTTGTACAATGATGGAAGACTCAGGTAGCAGAGGATTGAACCCGCAACGTCTATTTGGGGCCAGCTACTAACCGGCCATAAGTGGCATTGTTCAATTGCATCCATGAACATTTTAAATTACAAGCAGAAGCCTTGTAACTGTTGTAATTTTATTACTGACTAAGAACCCTGGATATGGCTTCCGGACTATTGCCAGCCGCGTGGCCTTTGTTAGTGATTTTAATTCAACTACCAACTTGCAAGGTATTGATTCGGGATTTAATTAGTTTAGGGTTGGTTTAATCGAAGCGGAAAACTATCCTCAACAGGGTGGGACTGCAAAATACGATATAATTCCATCGCGACAAGATTGAAACAGTGCTTTCATGTACAATACTATTTATTTATTTGATTATACGCCCATCTGGGCGTTTACACATTGAGTAAACATCAACGTTCGAAATATGGTCCACATAAATGAGGCCAATTGGCTACATTGAGATAACACGGGCTTCAGTCGATTACAAGCGCTCGCTGGGTATGGATCTTCAAAGATTACTGCAAAATGCCTACATGACTGCACAAGTCGTTCTGGAAAAATAGAAAAAGCAATGGTGTAACCTTTCTTCGGTCTTACCATAATCAATATATTGTAAATTGGCCTTTTTATTGCAAAAAAAATAAATTAAAGAGCATCTCAAGTCGTAAGAAATGCTCGAAAGGCCTGCGGTGTGTTCCGTTCGTTCGCGATTGGAAGGATTCGGGCTACATCGACAACCACTTCACCCCCCCCCCCCTTCGTACTTCACGCATGGGAACAACTTTTAGACATTTTTTAGGAACATTTAATCTATTAATATTTCTCTATGCTTTTACTTAGATTTTTATAACAGAATATCATGAGGTGTTAAGTTAAACGAGATTTTTTTAACCATAAAGTAATGTTTTAATATTTTTACAACGTTTAACAGTAACATAAAATGCAAAACTAAAACAACATTATAACACAAATCATCATATCATCGAACTATACAATAATTAATTGTAACAATAACTAATTGTATAGTTCGTCAAAGTGCTGGTATAGACGACGCTTACGACTATATAAATGGAGTCAGCAAATATATCAACAATACCTCCAAACTTGTTGCCCAGATCATGCATCCTATTGGTTAGTGAGTTTGATTGGTTGTATACGTGTTTCAGAAAAATGTTACAATTTGTCTTGTATTATTCGTAGGTACGTGTAATTTAATAGTAGCGACTATGGCAGGACTGTCAATTAGGTGGTTAATGAATCTATATAATACGAGTAGGTCAGAAATAACTCCCATGTCACAAAGTGTAATTATATGCCATCGATTCATCAAACTTATATAATTAATGTTATTTAAATATATTTTTGAGCCTATAATTTTCTATATATACATAATACATCATTGGCGATAGAACTCTTTAAGAATTAATTGTTTTTGTGTTTATTTCGTAGAACTCCATTTTATTTTATTTTTTATTTAATATAAATCAAATTTAATAATGTATTATTAAGTTCTACGAGTATTTTTAATTTTTTATTATTGTGACAACTGTTTGGGCATTCAATGCCATTTTCGAACTGCGATTAATCCACATTGTGACGACTTATTTATATGATTCTATTTACTCCCACCCTATTCTAATTTGGACGGGTTTTTAAAATTAATTATTTATTATCGGTAAAACAGATTTAGTTAGAAGACAATTAAAATTCTGAATTCTGTGAGATTTTCACATTTATAATGTGTTTCCTCGTATTTAACTGATAATGTTTTCTTAATGGATTTATTTAAATGTGTTATATTGTTTTGATAATGTGAAGATACTGAGAAGCGGTGAATATATAATTTTCCTTACTTTATTAATAAATATTGTATTAGGATCATTCGTTAGTTTGTTATTTTCTAATTGTTCAAGTAAATTTAATCTAGCTGTCACAATAAAAAAAATAAAAATAAAGTAAACTGAAAATACTTAAGAAATGCTCGTACACCTGTCAATCTCCTCCAGTTTCCACTTTATTGTGCCTAAAGATGAGGTATTTGATTACCTTAAGCTTTTGTCAGAATTAAAAAAAAATGTTATTAATTTAAGCTATTGCATTAAATTCATTCAAATTGAATCAGTTTAAATTTTTAACCCAATCTGTCCCTGCCGCTGAAATGTTCCCAATGTGGCCGAGTTCACGGTTTAGTACTTCCAATTGCTTTTTTGCTGGAAGCTGTTTCTAAAATTAGTCCATCAGTTTAACTTTTCGTACAAACTAGCTACGAACCTCGAGATCAAACTATAAACTGAGTCAATGAATAAGTTTTAATCAATGTGTCATGTCAGTAGAGAGTGATGCAACGTAGAACACTGTGGTTAAAAAATTTATAACTTGGGTATG
>JAHDVE020006025.1:0-25896 GCA_022606495.2 Halesus radiatus | reverse complement strand
ATATATCGATTATTCTCAAATTGAATACTTCTTTTGGATAGATCGTGCTATGAAACTGCATAATACCCTACCAAGTCACGCAAATAAAATAACAGAAATGAATGTATTTAAAACTAAAGCCAAAGCATGACTGAGAGAACTGGGTGATAATCAACTTATGCGGCAAATATTACGGAGATAACTAGATACAAACTACAAGCCACCCCAGAACGGGAAACCCTAGTAAGGAGGACTGTGAACTGTCACATTATTTTTATACTATATACATTATACTTTCATACTCAATATGCTTTATACTTATGTACACTATAATTATTACTTACATCAAAATCATGCGCTTAAATAGGTATTAATATATTTTTTTAAAAAGGCGTAAAATAATGATCGTGCATTGAATATTATAAAATTACCATAATGTTATCATCTTCTGCATATTGTCGAGCCCGAGCGTACAAGTTCCTTACTCATTTGAACTTTAAAGCATTTTTTATTATATTCGTTTTTCTTGAGGTAGGTACAGATTTTCAGCCTTCATAGACTGCACGCCACTGGTACATAATATTTTTATAAACCTTTCTAATATAAATATTTTTATTATTATATGTGATAATTTTTTATAGTAAAAAATACTTATTTATAATTCTTAATGACGAGCACCTAAATAATGGCAAAAAGCCACTTTGCAGGTTGCTAACGCAAGCAACACAGCAAATAATTTATCTGTAAATTTTACACAGATAATTAGTAAAATATCTAAGCTTTCCAATGGTCAAAATTCTCTACTGTAATCTTTTAATTTCTATGAAATAATCGTAAAAATGTATAAAAATATGTGCAGTTTGAAAACCAGCAGAGGCATTTTCGAGCGATTTATCTAAAATTCTAGTGCGTATTTCATACATAAGTTTACATTCTAAGAACTTTTATCATTGGAAATGCCATACGTTTTTATAGATAAATCATTCCTAGTATTTATTACGTTAGCAGAATACAAAGTGTGTATTCTTTGGTGCCCCCTTTTAACATTAATATTTTTATTTCCACCTTAAAATTATACCAAGTTAACTAGAATTCACGACCTCAAAACTTTACTCCAAAACATTCATAACACCGAGCAAGGCCGAGTACACGTGTTTAACTATGTGTTATTAATATGCTTAAGTCCTACACCAAACTCAAGAGCCAGTACTTTTCTTTGGCGTAGAAATACTTTAAAATATAAATTGCGAATTTAAAAAAAAGATATTCATTGTATATGATTGATAACATTGTTTACATTGTAATAATAGTGTGTATGTAAGTACTAAAAAATGTTTTTTTTATATTTTATTTATTTATATAATCCGTTTATTTATTTATTTTTTTAATTAATACCTCTCTAATTGAGAAATTGTTGTATTTAGAGAGGGAGTAAAATTATGGTTTGGTATACATATAATTAATTTCGAGAGTACTACCATGAACATGATATTCTGGTGTCTAAATATACTAAATATATATAATTTAAAAAATAAAACAATAACTTTGTTTTACATCACATTGATTTATACTTTAGCCGACCGGGTTTCGCTACTACCGTAGCTTCTTCAGGACAGTATACAAGTAAACTATGAACTAAGATGCACATGTGTTATAGATTTATACAAACAGGCGGGTGAAGGGCCAAGGGTGGGAGATCAGCAGGTACCTGATGACCTGGAAGGGTGTGTACTTTGTTTATTGGGAATAATTTAAGGATTGGACTTTTATTTAAATTTATTTGATTATTTATGAGTCTACTATTAGTGTTTTTGGCTTTCCTTATTTCTAACGCCTCTACGTTATCTAGTCAAATGCCGGTTCCATTTTTATGTAGTAAACTAGTGCCTGTATTTTTATTGAATGTGATAATTATGGATAGTTGTATTGAAAAATTAGCATTAGATAGCGGGACCGTAACCAACCGGTGAATCATCGAGTAGAAAGCGGAATGTTTGTGGGAGGTTGGATGATTTGAGGTGTTATGGATGGTTGTGTCTGTATATTTAAAAACACCTGTCACATACCTTTATAAAAGTAATAAATCCTCTATTATTTAATCACGCTATTTAATTTAAAGTATTTGACTAGTGACATGTTAATAGACCAACTAACCATCATGCCGTTTCTCCACAGGGGTAAGCAGAAAGGACGGACCGCCAAACAACTCGATCATGGCATACACTTCTTGCTTCATGCACATTCATATATCGTCTCATACATTATATTTTATTATTCCGACTTCTGACATGGCCCGACTCAAGTATTTGATTCACTTGATCGTGATATGTGGACGTCCCCGGCTACTTCCATTCGCGTAATATGTTTTCCTTACTTTCTCTTCTTCGTTCATTCGCTCTACATGCCCGAACCATCTAAGCGTCCCTCTCTTAATCTTTCTCATTACGCTTACATTCTTTACGAATCTCAACATTTTTCACACGATCATTCATGGTTTTTCCACACATTCGTCTCAGAGATCTCATTTCTACAGAATTTAGTCTACTTTCATTCTTCCTCAGTCAGTTCCATGCCTCACTGCCATACATCAAGGTTGGTATCAGCACTCCATCGTGGACTGCTAGCTTCGCTTCTTTGAACAACTTTTTGTTTGTGCCAACCGCTTTCAGTCCTCCGTTAATGGAGTTTCCCGCATTCACCCTTCTTTCAATATCCCTATCAGTCTTTCCATCTCTCGTAAACATACTTCTCAAATACACAAACTCATCGACCTGCTCCAAGTTTTCATCATTCACAACTATATTGCATACCGTTTTCGTACTCTCCCTTTCAAACACCATGACTTTAGACTTATTTACATTCATCTTTAGCTCATTCTTCATACAAAATTCGTTCATCCTAGATACGTGTTAATTGCAATTAATATGACAATAAATATTTTTGCATTTTCCGACGAAGAGAGTAGTGTTAGGAATCAATATTTATTGATTTTTCCCCATATAGAGCAATAATAAATTGGAAGTGAATTTTTTTCTGATCACGGCTTGACAAAATAGTTTTAAGTGACACCAAAAGCCTGTTGTTTTGCATACCTGCAGCACAGTTAAGTGAGGGTGAGACCACTTGAGCATTCGAAATTGATGATTATTAACGTCATCGAAGGATAAAACCACAGGTAAGTTCCCCCTTTCACCATTTTTCACTAATCAACTAAATAAATGTCCCTTTCTTACAGCTTTCCTTTACAAAACTCATTATTAATATCAGGAACGGTGTTTCACAACCATTGACATCGAGCCGAAGACAGAATTATTGCATTCATTAAGGCAGGCTCTGGTTGATTCATTTTTAGTATTTTAGGAAAGGTTGTGAAGCACTGAACATTGAAAATTATATGAATAGCCTTGAGTGACGTAGATTAGTCTATCGTTTCCAATATAGGTACCTACCCTAGGTTAGGTTAGGATTTTTTTATTTAGATATTTCACGAAAGCGCTGCTGGTTGACGGAATACTGGAAGAAGAATACGAAAAAGTAATGGATAAATTATAAATAAAAGTTTGTGATCTGAGAGAACTCACATGTCAGCAATAGAAAACAGTTGAACACATTAAACCGTATCAACAAGAAATAGGAAGTAAATGAAGACAAACACGAAAAAAAAAAGTTTTTTTTTAAGAAAGAGAGGCTTTTTCGTGTTTCGAATGACCTGACAGTGTTTGAGCGTTTCCTGCTGCCATAGCACTAGGCGGAGGATGTTGGTTGTGTCGTGATGGAGGAAGCTAAATCAAAACTAATCAGATCTATGTAGTATGAAGATCAAATGCTTTGGATACAGGGATAATCTACCACACTAGTCTGAAACTTTCCTCCCACAAGAAGCAGCGGTATACGGGAAGTAAGAAGCGGTGGGAAGCAGAAAACAAAAAGCATCGGCAACTGAGAAGTGGGAATCACGAAACAAGAAGCAAGCAGCAACGGTTGCGAAAAGCGTGAACCAGTGAGAAACGGGAAGGAAGAAGTAAAGGAAACTGGAAGCATGTAGTGGAAAGCATAAAATAATGGGAAGTTGGAAATAAGAAGTGGGAGGCAACAACAAACCCTATACTCGGTAAGCAAGAAGCGTGAAGAAGCAGGAAGCAAAAAGAAGCGGGAAGAGAGAAACGAAATACCAAAGCTCAATCAATTCTTTTATTCCAACCCATCTTAAATTTAAATATTGGCTTATAAGGTTGCCATGCAGTCGATTAAACTCCAACCTCCTTCTCATCCACAGATCATGTATTCCAAGTCCTAAGAAATCCGTGCCCCGTAGTGTACGGGTTTCAACGGGACAAAAGTGTTCCTGGCTGGGGTGGTACAATCGTACCGTATATAGAATAACAATAAATTTAACGTTAAATTGGTAGCCAGTTGTGATACTAAAAATATGAATAACACTAACCTTAATCACCAGATGGCGTTAAACTTAAATAATGTGGTATTTACAAAGAGATATTAATAACATCCTTTTATATTTTACAATTTCATTAGGTTGATGACATTTCAGGAAAAAAAAATAATAACAAAATACTGACAGATCAGAAGTAATTTAACTTATTTGTATTTTAAAATATCAGCAGCAGCATTGCCTATCCTCAAATCCAATATACCTGCGAGTACCATTCTTGTATTATCTACAAATACTGTAAGCGACCATTGTCGTTACAAGACTGTAAACATGTAGGGTGCTGGTCAAGTCACTTTCTATGCTTCTGGGGGTACGGGGCCGACTATCCTTGAGGCAGGTTCAGGAATCCTTCAGGTGGGAGGCAGGAGAAGTGAAAGACTTTCTATGGTTACAAGATGTGACTGGGTACGAGTTACGATTGCTCGTCCGAGTGTGACTGTTTTATTTTCAGAAATTTTCGCTTTTATATCATTACAAAGTGATACAAGTTTTCTACACTAGGGGCGCTGCTGAGGCAGACATGTAAATGGGGGGTCCGTGCACGGTACTGTGCTGCCACGGGGTTAGTTGCATTGTTGAAACCCCGTAACACGGTATCGTGCTGTCGCGGGGTCGGATGTGTTATCGAAGTGATAGGAAAGTCTGCCACACGGTACTGGGCTCCTGCGGAGTCAATCTATTATGGAAATTACCGTGTGCTCCAATCACGTCGATAACACTGCGAGATAAAACAAATATTATAAATCTTACATAAGATACAATGGCACGAGATAATAAGCTAATGGTACAATATAAATTACGAAGATAATATAATGTCGCAAAATTAGAATCCTAAGAATCACGATAATTACGATCACGTCGGTTACAAATACAATTATATCTTAATTACACTTTATCTCAATCTGATTCTCCACCACAAATCACATTTAGGAAGATAAATTCTAATCAAATCCCCGTACTGTACTGCCATCGTGAAAGACGGGGAAATTTACCGTAGAATAGGTGCGGCAAGCGTATACTGCGTCCTCTTTACAGCTCAGTGATAAAGAAAGCTGACAAAGTTAGCAGTGTACAAATAAGTGTATCGCCCCACGCTTACTTATGGTCACTGGATCATCTGGATGTTGAACGAGCTTACACGTTCTACGGTCCAAGCCGCCGAAATGAGATTTTTGAGAGGATTTGCAGGAGTCACGAGATGGGATCGAATAAGAAGCTCGATGATCCGGGAGGAGTTTAACATCGAACCACTATTACTCTTCATAGAAAGGTCGCAACTGAGGTGGATTGGAATGCCAGAAGGTCGAATTCTACTGAAAATTCTGAGTGCTATTCTAGAAGGAAGACGTCCAGTGGGCCGCCCCAGACAGGTGAGAGAAGCAACTCCAGATGCTGGGCGAGGAGAGGCTGGACCTACTATGGACGTATGCCGTAAACGTAGCACAGGACAGTGTCGCCTGGAAGGGCCTTGTCGATGCGATGGGTCCCCGACCCGAGTAGAACAAGGGGAAGAAGATGTATGTATGAAAGCACTTCGATAACATGCCATACGCAGTGTTTCCTATATTACGTCACCTGCATGTAAAACTGTATATATTATGCAATTATTAAATAAATAGTTTTAATCTAATGTGACCTGCCAGGTAATGAGCCTCTATAACATCTGAAAATAATATTATTTAGATTTTTATTAATTATTTTTGTGTTTAATTCGTAGATGTCCGTTTATTTTTATTTTTTTAAAATTGAATGTAAATCAATTTTAATAATGTGTTAAGTTCTGCTTAGTTTTTATTATTATGACAGCTGTTTCGGCGGTCAAGGCCATTTTCAAATTGCACTTAATCCAAATTGTAATGACTTATTTATATGATTTTATTTAGACCCACCTAATTCTAATTTGGACGGGTTTATATAAATAATAATTTATTATCGGTAAAACTGATTTACTTTACTAAAATTCTCTATTCTGAGAGTTTTTACATTTATAACGCGTTTCCCCGTATTTAAATGATAATGTTTTCTTAATTGATTTTACATATATTTTTAGGCTATTGATTGATGAGCTGGTGTATGCAATCTGTTATCCTTCAGCTATATTACTACTTAACAGTTGGATAGAGCCATAAAAATATTATTACAGTGCCCTTGAGGTGATTATTCACAAAAACGACGTAAAACAAATGATTAAAATATTATTATGAATATAATTATTATTATTATCAATCCAGACTTAAACGGAACGGAACGAACGGAAAATTAAAATGTGTAAAGACTGCACAAGCAGAAACCCGAAAGATTATTCCGAGCGAACTGAATTCAGAATCCAACTTCCGCCCAGTCGGTGCTAAAAGCTGAATTCCGAAAAATATTTAAATATTTTCATATTTCTTTTTGAACAGTCACGTAAAAATGCTTTGCGTTTATTTTGAGATTCATTAATTCAAGTAAATGTATCTATTAACATTCCTCTAGTTTTTTTATCAATATGTACTCGAATCATGTTTTTTTAAACTTTTTTAACTGTTTTGTGTATTGTTAAAATTAAATAAAACAATAACTAAATGACTTTAAAAGTATTTTTAATTTAATACTTTATTTATATACAAATATCTACATGTTTCGAAAGCGATAATTTCTCCAGCAGGAATATATAGAATACCTGATGAAGAAAGCAAAATAATTTTAAATTTCTAATTTTGAAACTGTCAATTCATGGTGGAATTCCATATTAAAAAGAATTTTTTTGATTAAAAAACCTTTATAACTTTTTTCCACTTATTTATTTTCAACCAGACCGGTTTCACCATATCACGGGCATCCTCAGACTGGCACAATGAATACTAAATCTATGGTATATATAGCATGGATGTCGGGAGTGAGTTCCCTGCTTTCTAATATTGTTTTTATTATTTGAAATATATTTTATTGCTGACGGTACTGTATATTATGTTTTTAAAAACTACTTTCAGGATGGTTTATTGCCCTCTGGAAGAAGGATTACATTGTGTTTATTTACTGAATCTACGGTAGTAGCGAAACCCGATCGGCTAAAGTATAAATAAAAGTGATGTAAACAACGTTATTGTTTTATTTTTTAAACAAATTAAATGCTTCATTTCTTTTAACATATTGTCAAAGAACTACACGGTTTCTTTCAAGAAAAAATATTAATATTGCTTCTGAGTCACGTAGGTGTTCACGCTTAGGTAGCTATTGTTCATGGTCCGTTAAGTGATATTCCTGTTCCAGTTAGAGACTATTTCCCTAAAAAGTAAATATAAACTCCAATGGTTCTCTGAATGGAAAATAGCTTCTCTCACAATAAGTCATCAGTACGTTATTCCGATTGGAAGATACTCTCAGTATCGCCCTGGTGAAAAACCACCATTCAGAATTGGCTTTTATCCGTGTTCGGTGAGCAGATCTGAATAGCCAGGTATTTCCCCACCTTCCTCTTCCCCTTCTCCTTCCCCTCCCCAATACCTACAGCTTCACAACATTCCCCAATTGGAGATGCCATAGTTTCACTGGCTCAAGGCGGTTGGGAGCAGCTGGGACTCTTGTGGGGTATTAATATAAAAAAAAATCGTACTCATTAATTCAACCTTCTATTCCTGGCAAGCGCTGGTTTCATAAATACTCGTACATTTGCATGCAAAAAAATTAATTTCCTCCATAACTCGAATGAGACTAGGTCACACTTCTCGTCTTAGTCATCTCGCCAGGTTCCATGTAAGGGTATTTTTTTTTTAAATAGCTAAAATATTTTTACATTATGCATGTTACATTAAAATCATTTTTTAAATTGCTTACGTAAAAAAAAGCTACAATTTTTTTTTTGTGAGAATTATGAAAAGACGCTGTGCTACTTACAAAGACATTATAGAGCTTTGCTGATTATCGTGGATTTCTTTGATCTCTGCTTCATTTTTTTTTGTTTATGTATTATAATTTTGCATAGTTGAAGATATTGATTTCATTAAATGTAACTATCATTTGTCTTCTCTTTGAAAAGCCGTCTGACCGTTGAAACGAGCTAATAATTCAACGCGTCCGATGGACTTCATTACCTTCTGTTGAACACTTTCTCCGAAATACCAATAAATTATACTTTAGAGTGCTGTGATAGGTGGGGAGGGTTGGTAGGGTAGATAGGGGTAGTACTGCCCCCCCCCCCAGGTGTGGGGAGGGTTTAATTAAGAGTTATTTAAGATGGAAAGGAATATAGTAGAATATAGTAGTCATATTTAGATGAAAATTTGTCTAGAGAGAGATCGATTGTAATAAATCCAAAAACTGTAAACAGCCAGGCGAGACGCCTTTTTTTCATTTCATTACAATGCAGTTCATATTACATAGATTTTCGAGAGAACGACAACTGAATTTTTATATATTTTTCAGAGACGTCCAAGGTTGATTTTTGTACCTAGAACAGAAAATATGATTCAAATATTAAAAGTATAAAAAGAGCGAGTGAACCATATAAGCTGAGCTGAGGAGTCGGGAAAATAGCGAAGGTGGTTTAATGATCAACCACATCGCTTGAAATATATAATGATTGATCGGGTAAAAATATATACACATACATATACACATACACATACACACACACATACACACACACATACACATATACACATACACATACACATACACATACACATACACATACACATACACATACACATACACATACACATACACATACACATACACATACACATACACATACACATACACATACACATACACATATACATACACATACACATACACATACATATACACATACACATACACATACACATACACATACACATACACATACACATACACATACACATACACATACACATACACATACACATACACATACACATACACATACACATACACATACACATACACATACACATACACATACATATACACATACACATACACATACACATACACATACACATACACATACACATACACATACACATACACATACACATACACATACACGTATACACCCTACACTTAAGCTTCCAGAAGTTAGTACAAAAAAAAAAACTTTTTGCAAATGCCATTTATTTTAGAAAAACAGAAGTGTTACGGAAGTAGCCGCAATAGCTTAGTATTTAGAGCAGTTTCCGAGAGATCCGGTAGCTCAAATCACGTTATTGCAAATTATTTTTCTCCTGTATTTTTCTAGTGGGTATTTTAACATAGTATGATTTAAATGTCACATTGCCTGAACTTATATAAATGTTATGCTTGCAATTTTAACTGACTAATGAAACGTTGACTCTGACTGTTAGGTTCTGAAATGATAATGTGTTTTGTTTCCTACTTATATCAGACTACTTGTCGTCTATATTGACTGTATAATTGGGGTTGGTCTTCCAGTCTGCAAGCTGCTAGGTATTTAAGGCTCGATTCAGTTTGTCCAAAGGGTAGAAGAGGCGTTGTTTGAAGGAATTGCAGAGTCAAAGGCGGTTGTAGAATAGTCAAGCAGAGCGGAATGGTCGAATTTGTTCTTGCGAGTTCGAGTAGTATGACAGAGTACCGACGATCGCCTATTGCGCAATATAAGTCGCGATAGGGCCGTGTGCACTTTTTGGGGATGAACTCTGGGGCCCCCCGTGTTGCCAAGGTACCTTTTGGTATAGCCCCTTATGTTCTTACGTGTTTTATCTTCAAACTTTTAAATTTATCTAAGCAGCAGGACTCCCACAACCGTTTCCTCTCATTTAAATCACGTCTTCCTACCATTTTTATTAAGTTTACAATTAAACACACAATTTTATTTTGAGGGTCCCAATTTCGACAGTGTGCGGGAGAATTCTTATAACTACTTAATACTAACATTTGTGTACCGAATTTTTAAAGAGCAATGTTAAAGAGAGCCCCACCGTTTAATATATATGTGTTTATTTGTGATGAATAGAGCGGGACTCTCGTACACCAAAATTTAATTTTTGGCTTGTTTGGATTTTTCCCGGAGCACTTCGCGCATCCCCTGGTGCTTTTGATGGGTTTGACCAATACCGTTTCGTTTTATCACTTGGACATCAGTCCTTACCTTCCCAAATCAAATACAACGTTTTGAAAAATGGAACACTCAGTTATCTGACAGTAATTGCTTGGAGTGCTCTCTTGTGCGGAAAACAAAAACCACTTTTCAATGAACATGTTCGTTCTTGACTTCATTCAGTAAGTGTTTGGTTATCCTTGATCCTTTAAACCTTTAATCTCTCTCTTATTACAATCAATCAAAACTATCATTAATATTCTCGTTGTTATTTAAAGTTCACAACAGTTTTACATGCGAAACCCCACATTTTCATCTGGGTAGTTACGCTTGTAACATTGTATAAGACTAACATAAATTTTGTGTTTTTAACTTTACTACACTATAAATATTGACTGATTTGATTAGATAGAGAGGTGTATAGAAGGCGAAAATTTCGATAGCAGAAGCGGATTCTCTAGGAATCTTCGTACAAATATCACTTTGTCAATTCTCGGATTGCCGTTTTACTATGGCGATTTATCCTTGGTCCTGTTATAATAGGGAACTTCATTTTTCCACGGAGCAAAAACAATCCGCTGCGTACCAACATTTGAATAAACTCAAATTACTTTATTTACTAGTTTTCAGAACGGCACTTATTACGACTCCGTTCTATCGGCTATATTGATCATTTGCTTCATTGATCGAAATTTTTAATTATTTCATGCACCAGGGCACAAATGCGTAAATATACTGCTATACTGTTAGAGCGATATCCATTAGAGCAGGTATGGTGTCAAGGCGTTTTAACCTTTGCACATATCTGTATATGTCAGAACTGTGGGTGCATTATACTGCTTCCCAATGGCAAACGATAAAAGTCACCTACAATAATACACATCGCCATCTATTCCTTCTACCAAGATACTGAAGCTCTACAGAAATGTTCACGGAACAATGAATGCAGTCTTTCAGGTCTGCCACCGCATGGGAACCTATGGTGCAGAGTATGCCAATCCAAGAATACCATCATTACTGTTATGGATAGATGGATGGAGTCTCCCTTGATAGCCCTTTAAAAACGGGAAACCATCAAATATCCACCACAAACTTATTAATTTTTCTTTTCTTCCTTAGTGAATGAACTTATTTTACTTAGTAATCTTTCTCGAAGTTTTTCTTTTGTATTTTTCTTCCTCTTATTTTACGTACCTGTTGTTATTTATTTGTTCGTATTATCATCACTTATAGAATGTATTGCATTACACTACCCTGCATGCCATTTGGAATAAAGAACTATTATTATTATCGAAACGTTTTAGTGCGCGACAGTAGATAACTAAATATTTAGAAGTTAATACATTTTTAAAAACGTTTTATAAAAATGGTTCCCCGTTCCTGAAAAATTAAAAGATAAAAAATTTAATTAAGTATTTCTCCTTTTGATAATGACAACTCGCGGTGGAATTCCATTAAAGTGTATCAAAAATCTGAACGGAAAACATTCACGCGTAGATAACCAAACCGAATGTACGTAACTCAGACACGTCAGATTATCCGATGCGAAGCAAAGTTTATGATGCCACATTTTACGAAGGCTCTAGTATATCCTCGGAATATTTTCCATTAAAATACTTTATTAAAGTTATTTTTGTCTCCTGAAACGCGATGCTCGTGAAGCTTTAAAAAACACCCCTAGTATGTAAGGGCTAAATCGGGCGCCATTAGTTATGTCCAATCCTTTAGGAGCCCCACTGACGTATCAGCAGTCAATAAAACACCTCACAGTTCTGCCGGGAGCAGAAATATTTACGGCGAGACCGAATGCCTTTATAACTTTCGGTACCCCCTGTACTCACCCCGAGGGTTTGTAATGGGATATTTGAAATACGATCTGTTTGTACAGGGTGGTTTTTGCGCAGTAGTTCATGATACATCGGTGTTTCTGTACCCAAGTATAAATCGATAAAACTCGTCGTGGCAGTAGAAAATTGGAAATTGAGATCAAATTCAGAGTGATAATGAGCACACTGTGAGAAGAGTGATCTACACAACATACGGTTGAAAAGAGAAAATAACAATAATCTCAACACATGCGGACCTTTTATCCCGAAATGTCCAAGTTAGGTGATTTTTTTTTCAAAATAGAAACCAAAACTGAAATATTGTACCCACGTCTTACGGGGGGAGTTTACTTACAAGAGGTTTGGTGAAGTACTTACGGAGAACATATATCGTATCGCGTGTCACTTCGGGGTCGTCTCTCACACAAAATATCAATAATCTATAACACGTTGCGAACCCCGGTTCACGTTCGTTCCGTTTGGCAAAACATTTTAATTGTTTATTTAAAACATATTTATTTTATTTCTTCCACACATCACATCACACATCACACATCACATATTACACATCACACATCACACATCACACATCACACATCACACATCACACATCACACATCACACATCACACATCACACATCACACATCACACATCACACATCACACATCACACATCACACATCACACATCACACATCACACATCACACATCACACATCAGACATCACACATCACACATCACACATCACACATCACACATCACACATCACACATCACATCACACATCACACATCACACATCACACATCACACATCACACATCACACATCACACATCACACATCACACATCACACATCACACATCACACATCACACATCACACATCACACATCACACATCACACATCTTATACCGCACATCACAAGCAATGACATGCATACCTGCGGACAGCTCCAGGAGAGCAGCGGTTTGCCCCACATGTCGGCCAGGCGCGAGGTGACGTCACAGAGGTCCTCGCCCAGCGAGCCGATGAGCGCACGCGTCGCGTCCTGCGCCAGGGCATCCAAGATGGCGCTCAGCCCTCGGCTCTTCACTTCGCACACGGCTGCAACCAACCAAAAAAAAATCATTTTGTTTAATTTTTATACTCCTACGAATAGGGTTAGGGGCTATACACATTTTAATACATTGGCATAAAATTAAAACAAAAATATGCGTTGAATATAATAATAATGGATTAAAGATGTAGAAAAAATAATATGTTAGTTAATTTAGGTAATGATTAGCCGAATAGCCGTGTTCTTGTCCATCCTTCGATTGGAGAAGCTCAGAACATTAGAAGAATCTAATAAATTGGGAAGCATGCATTAATAATAATAATATTTGGATTATTTCTGTAGGGCCGTTTGCGTAAGAATATGACCTTAAGGGCGATTTACAACATAATCTATCCAACCTATACCTTATTACTTAGACTTATATCTAATAATTTACGTCTTAGATTTTTTACTAATGGCTTACAGCTATGATTTATGACAAAAAACTTCCTAAGTCAGACTTATAATTACAACTAAGGCCTGTAACTAGTGACTTAAAACTAGTGACAAACATTGTAACGTAAATACTGACCCCGCTTATAAAGGCATCACTTCTATTGTCTACGGAAGAGATTTGAGAAAATGTCTATGGGAGACATCCGACTGGAGAGCGAAGACAAGATGGCGTCAGACATAACCAGAGACGGACCGTGGAGCTCGACGTGATTGAAGGGAGTGATTATGTGTTAGTTTTTTCTTTTCTGTTTGACGCCGGGGTGCATCTACCCAATCTACCCGAAGTGGGTATGTTTTTAGTTTACTGATGGCCAAATTGTAAGGTTATCAACCCCAACCGCGCGTGCCTGGTGCGTTGGAGAAAATCCCTACTGAGGATGAACGGACACGAGAGTCGGTAGCTATATCGACGACCAAACAGGACCTAAGGTAGCATCCTCACATATTATTGACTGAACCCCACGGGAGATGCTGTAGCGGATGGGGCTTTCGAAGTATCTTCATAGACTTCGCTGAAGATGATCGTAGGAATCGGTGAACATCAGGACTGGAGCGGCCTTGCCTGATGCTGAGGAGAAGAATCTGTCCACAAGAGCCATCATTTATCATTTAAACCGTTTAATTTTGAATTAATACTCCTCTCTATTCTTATATTTTCTCTAAAATGTTGTCGGGATTTTTTAGAGCCAATAAATACTATGTTTAAATGTGAATATGGTTTTATTTCCAGTATCATGCTTTATATCCAAATCTTCCCGCACTTCATCCATCAGATAATTTAAACAATATGAAAAATAAATACTATTTGGAAACGTGGCTAACAGACTTGATTCAAATATATTGACGCGTGAAACGTTTTTCTGTTTCACCAGTCTTTCATCATACAACCGTCCGCAGTACGGAAATGCCGGTAACTAACATTTCGCTAGTCGCTATGACATTATAGGTGGGGAGCCCACCCCGCCTTCCCACCACACTCCACCCGCCAAGTGCCTCCTTTTATGATAGAAAGAGATGCACAACTTCCAATTGAATTCTGAAATCGCAAAAAGCCGAGCGAATGCGTTCGTCTTAAGTATATTTTTCATGATGACTTTTTTTGTTCTAGTGAGTAAATTAAGATTATTATTATTTGCACTGCCCCATCCGAAAATACCATATTCTAATAGTGATTGGAAGAGAGCCATGTAGGTCTTAATCATATCTGTTGTACTGAGGAAATTGGAATAAGTTAACATAATTTACAAAACCTTTGTTTAGAATTTTCCTTCAACTAAAAAAAACATTACTTACTTAGATACCCTTGATAATCCCTGAGCCCAATTACGTACAGACAAAAACTCTATATTATCTAGCACAAAGTAACAAATCCACACACGGCCATTTCACAATAACGTTATTTCTACACCCACGCATGTACGACATACATACAGCTGTAGGAGTAAAAGTAGGTAATTTATGACCGATTTCATCCTCCTCAATTCCGTTCCTAAATTCGTCTACCTTCCCACAGTAGATGTATTTCTAGCCCCGAGATTATCATAGAGATGTAACATGTATACGAGAAGTATGAATGTACACGTGGCGTATACAGCCTGAATTACTATATCACTTATGTTCATGTCACGTGATGTTATTTCCAGAATATTTAAAGCCGGGCAACCTACAAAGGCTGTGACCCGATTACGCGCATGCAAATAATTCTTTTATGTTTAGAGAATCTTACGTAGTTTAGCACCGCCCACGTACATAATACATAAGTTGGATATTAATTAGTTTATCTAGGTATTTTGGAAAAAAAGGTATTTAAGGAGAAGAGATTTCATTATGAAATTTTTTATTTCTGATGACAATTATTCTGATTTTGCCGATCATATTTTAGAAACCATTGATCTTTTGATGTAAATAAAGGTTTAAAAATTATTACATTTAAATGTAACCGGTTTACAATTAGATAAATTTGAAATTTTATACATCAGAAAAAGCGTTAATTGTGAATTAAATTTAATTAATAACCTTTTTTAAATAGCTATTTCCTGAATTTATTTTCATATTAATATTAATAATACAAATATTTAATTTCTGAAATAAATTTGTCATTCAATGTTTTATGATAATTTTTTATTGACATTTTTGATTAATTAGTACCTAATTTAATTAATTTTGGTTTATGTTTATAATTTGTCTATTCTTACATTATTGTGTTCTATGTTTATCATTTGTCTATACTAGACATTATTATTTTTGGTATTCTAGATATTCTCGATGAGGAAAGCATCGCTTTCGAAACATGTTGATATGTATATATTAATAAAGTGGTGAATACAAATAAATTTTTAATTCATTTATCGTTATTTCTGTGTGAGGCGGTGAATATTTAATATTTATGTTATTAAATATGTTTCATTATTAGACTAGTATTGCATACATCTTCAACAATTATGAATAAGATATGAGTCTAGAGTATAAGCATTAGTGAATGTGAGATGTTTTTTGTATATTTGCTTCGGTTGCTAATTATTTGGAATGGTACTTAAACGATGTTATCGCTGAATTTGTCCATGAGAAAAATGAAATATTTAGTTACCGTACTTCGTGGAGGCTATCTATTTTATGTATGTACCTATTGTGATGTGTTTTGGATCAGTGTCTCTATTGTAATCTGAATTTTATTACAAATTATGTAAAAGCGCATATAGGCCGTATACAATATAATAAATACATTATCTGTAGGTCGAATGTTCGAACGAGAACAACACGTCTGGCTGCATCGTAGGTTGGATAGTTTGAGTGGTGTAAACGTAAAAGAAAGATATTTTGATTAACTCTCCCCAAGGCAGCTTCTACGTATGTATGATACTAGTTAAAGGTTCTGAACTGATGATGTATGTGGTTCCTAACTCAATTGCTATTTATCCAGTCCTTATCTTCCCAAACCAAACACAACGTTTTGAAAAATGGAAAACTCAGTGATCTGACAGTAATTGTTTGGCTGCTCTTTTATTCGGTAAAGAAAAAACTACTTTCGAGGAGCATGTTCGGCCCCTACATTATTTGGTAAGTATTTGATTATCCTAGCTCTTGTGAAACCTTAAAACTATCCCTCATTACAATCAACCTAAGCCATCATTATTGTCGTTATTTACCCGGTAGAAACCCAGAAATTTCGGATTGGTAATTGTCGTATGTAACATTGTATAACAATAGGCTTCCTGGAAACATTGTTTTACATTCGTGTCTAATTTTTTTTAAAGATAAAATTAGTTTTAATTTCGGACGTTTATTTAGGTATTATTAAAAAAAAATATTTATTAAATATAAAACTCCAATCCATCATAAATTATTTCCAATGGCTAATAGGTATAAACATCCCAACAAACATTAAACTGACACAAACCTCCATATATTCGTATAAACCTCAATTTTCCTGAAAAGGTCGGTAGTTATGTATAAGATTTCAAAGGAAAAAATTTATGAATTATTGTTACATCTAAAAAGGCATCAGACAAGAGCGATTTAATTTCAAGCTCCACCGGGTTTCGGTAATGGCGAAATACAGCTGGAAAATACGTCGTACAGTTATACTACACGTTGCGCGCATTTAAGTATTTTTTCTAGTTTATCTCTTCAACCACAGTGGCATTACATATACGAGTATGTATTGATTTTAGGTAATTGATAATATTTTAAATTTACTCATTAATACACAAAAAGCCATCATGAAAATTATACTTAAAGTCCCTGTAAGAACTAGCACTGACGAAATCTTCAACAAACGAACAATACTACTTTACACTCATAAATACAAAAAACAAGAAATAGCAACAATAATACATATTAGAAACACTACATCTCAGAGTCAAAAACACACACAACAAGAAACCACAAACACAACATTTGGACAAAAAAACTTCTTATACTATGGTACTAAACTCTATAAGAAAATCTCACTATCCTTTAAAAATCACAACAACCATAATACATTTAAAAATCAATTAAAACACTGGATACGTTACATAGGGGAGATCTGATATAGAAATTATATAACACCAAATACACACTAACATCGAAACCACTCAATTGCACCTAAAATACCTCACCTTAGAATTATTTTTATTTTTTTCATCAAGCACATAAATTTAACATAATGTAATTTAATATTCTGTAAATGAAATCCTCAGCACGGGAGACCCCAGTGAGGAGATCATAATTTGTTATTTTGTTATTAAAAAAAAAAGAATTCAATAAAACATTATTATTTTTCCTTTTTTTGAAACTGTTAATACATTGTGAAATTCCATTATAAAGATTAAATAAAATCTAAGTAAAATCATGGTTTGTTACACCTAATACTCAAAATTGTGTATAACCCATAGTTTAAGAATTAAATGTACCAGTCTGAACATAGCCGTCACAGGCTGAAACCGGTCACGGTCAAAAATAAATACTGGAATAGTGTTTAAAAAAGTGTATTTTATTTAATCATTATTATTATTATTTTATATTTAATATCCGAATATCCATTCGCCGGAACTGCAGTGATACCTTTAGCCCCAGGCTGTCCTTGGCCAGAAGATCTTCCCCCCAAATCAAAAACGCGATCTTTATATTCTGTTGTCTTTTCGTCAAGTATCTAACTACTGATCATTTGTATCTAACTACTGATCATCTGTATCTAACTACTGATTATTTGTATCAAACCACTGATAATCTGCATCTAACTACTGATCATCTGTATTTAACTACTGATCGTCTGTATTTGACCCTTTACCTTTGTATAGAGGCATGATCACAGCCCTTCTCCAATCTAATGGGGTGTAACCCTCCTCTAGACACTGGTTAAAAAGTTTGCATAACCATGTGAGAATTATACGGCTATCTCCTTTAAAGTATTCAGCAGCAATATTATCGAAACCAGCAGCCTTACCATTTTTCATACATTTAATTGATCTTTTAATTTCATCCATGCTGATTTTGGGAACATTCACCCTATCGCGTCATTCATAACTCACTCGAAACTTGAATCACAATCACTCGGGTTGCTTTCGAAGACCTCTTCTAAGTATTTCATCCATCTCTCTTTTATATCTTTCTCATTCATCAGAATTTTCCATCTTTCGATTTTATCACTTTCACACATCCGCTTTCTGGACCGTTCCGGGACCTTTTGACCTCCTTCCAAAACAGTTTAATATTTTCTTGGAAGTGGTTTGTCACTTTGATCTCTCTTCCTCTTCCAGGCGTTTCTTTCTTTCTTCCACTCCAGCACGTTCTCTTTTCTTGCATCCCTTATAAACTTCTTTCGCTCTATCCCTCTCTTCGCTAGAAGCACTGCCAGTCGCTATCAGACCTAACCACGCTTTCTTCTTCTCTGAGACCAGTGCTTTAATCTCATAATCGCACCTTGCGTCACCTTTATTCCCACCTTGCGTACTTATCCCACATACCTCTCTAGCAGATTCACAAAGGCTCACTTTTATGTGATCCCATGTTTCGTCTATGCTTAGACCGTCCATATCCTTATCATTCAATCTCATCTTTACACAATTTTCATACTTACTTCTTACATTATCGTTTTGCAGTTTTTCTATTCTGACTCTAGTTGGAGTCCACACCATTTTTACTTTAGAGCGCCAGCCGCGGAAGAGATTTACTCTCGACACAACCAGAAAATGGTCGGTTTCTACCTCAGCCTCTTTGAAAACTCTCGTGTCTGCGGTGACGGCTCTCAACCTAGAGTAAATTACCACAAAATCGTTCATTGACCTTTCATTCCCTCTTTCCCACGTATATTGGTAGATACCTTTATGATTGAAGAAGGTATTCGATACAAAAAGGTTCCACTCTAAACATACTTCAAGCATTCTGTTACCATTATCATTCGTTCTTTTATCCCCAAATATACCTAAGGTTGACTCAAATCCATCCCGTCTAACTCGTACCCACCCATTTAAATCCCCTGCCATTATAATCCTTTCATTACCATTTTTTAATCTCATCACATCGCTCACACCAGTCCAAAAATCATCTTTCACTTCATCGCTTTCAGAGTTGACAGGAGCATAGCATATAACTCAAAACACT
Source organism: Halesus radiatus (assembly GCA_022606495.2). Taxonomy (NCBI): domain Eukaryota; kingdom Metazoa; phylum Arthropoda; class Insecta; order Trichoptera; family Limnephilidae; genus Halesus; species Halesus radiatus. Next base: position 5,984 of record JAHDVE020006025.1, on the reverse strand, counting down.
CTTGTCAACCCGATTTGTATGGTATGGTAATTTGTATGGTGTTTTATAATGTGGAGTGTAAGGTAGGTTTGAAGAGTTGATACTGTGAATGTAGTGTTATATGTGTCGTGACCACCTCACTAGGAGAACCTGTGCTGAGGTGTTCATGTGGATGTGTTAAATGTGGTACAGGTATTGATGTGTATTGATTAGTTTTGTGTTTAATAGGTTTTACGATATGTGCGTTTAGACTATCGGGACCTTTAGGATGTGTTTTGATGAGACAAAATTTTTTTATTCAATAATTTTTAGAACCCCTTCATTTGTCTTAGGTGAGATTTAAAATGAAAAATGAATTGTTTTAGAGTCGGGGATATGTCTAGTTTTAGTGATTTGTTTAACGATATTCCACATATTTTTACTAGATGGATCTAGGTTAAGTTAAAGCTTACAGTGTGTTGCATTGAGCTTAACATCTTTACATATATTACGGTACATATGGTAATTCTGCCGTAGAGTGTTTTGTGAGTCTTTTTTCGCCACTTTGTGTAAATAATTTCTTTTGTATATAGCTTCTACAATACCACTCCAAGAAGTTAGCTGTACTTTTTTTCATGTGCAATAAATTTTTCTTTTGATTCTTTTAACATTTCATTTATTTGAATCACACATTATTAAACAATAAAATGTAAGATAGCTTTGACTGCCCAACTGGGAACAAATCCCGTTTTAGGGCAGACAAATTGACAAGTTTAGTTCATAATAAGTGCCATTATACAAAAATAGAAATGAAAAAAGCTAGTATTGAGATAGAATGGAAATATAATATATCTAGAAAAAAGCATAAAAATTAAATATAAGGAGATATAAAGAATAGTACAGAAAAAAAACCATTGTGTATATCAGATAATTTGAATATTGTATAATAATTAATACAGAATGATAGTTAAGTTTAAAGAGATAAAAAAAGTATATAGTAATCTTTTACGTTTATTATGTTTTTGTTGTTGTTGTAGCTATTAAGTGAGTTCAGAAAATGTACTATTTGAGACTAAAAAAAAAAACAAAAAATGAAGTAATGTTTTTCAACAGGTTTTCGGACTGCTTTCTTTCCAGGTCAATAACCCATATGGTAATTTTTTGCCGAAAGTTGAAATTTCGAAGTTTCTTACCTCGCTTGGGGGAGAGTTTGATGTATATTTTTAGTCCACGATAGGTATGTGTATTTTGGTACATTATGGTAGCTCTCAGATTATCAAATCATTTCTGTAATGGATTTTAGTTTGATATGATACATTTATAAAAAACAATGTAACGCATTTAAATAAATCGTTAAAAAAACATTGTCAGTTAAATACGGGGAAAACACATTATATATGTAAAAACCTCACAGAATGGATCATTTTAATTGTTTTCTAACTAAATCGGTTTCACCGATAATAAATAATTGTTTAAAAAAAACCGTCCAAATTAGAATTGGGTGGGAGTAAATAAAATCATATAAATAAGTCGTCACAATGTGGATTAATCGCAGTTTGAAAATGGCCTTGAATTGAGAAACGGCTGTCACAATAATAAAAACTAAAATACTTTCAGAACTTAATAATAACGTTATTAAAATTAGTTTACATTAAACAAAAAAATTTAAAAAATTAAATGGAGTTCTACGAATTAAACGCAAAAACGATTAATAATTTGATATGTATGTTCAACATTACTCATGAATTCTTTATTTTTGTGTACATTTGTAATGATTTTTTTCATAAAACTTTGTGGCACGACCAGATCAATATAATATTTATAGAGCAATGCACTAGTATACCTGAAATGTTTCCCAGTGATTACTCTGCTAACTGCATTTTAAGCCTTTAGTAGTGGATCAATTATTAGAAGATCCCTCAGCAAAAAAAACCGTAGGTTAGGATGGAGTTACACTGAAAAATATATTTTTCCTTTTTTTTTACCCATGATTTTTTTTACGTATTTTTACGTTCATGGTTGTTTTATTTTTTAAATCTAAAGAAATGGGAACCCAAATAGGCACTGCCAGCATATGGGTAATATAAGTAATATAAACATAATATTAATAATTGAATATATATATATTATATTATATTATGTAATGTAATAACAAGAAAGAATATAATATGTAATAAATATTTTGAAGTAATAGTTTAATATAACAGCTTTAAAAATACATATTTTTTATTTAAGGTAAATCATATTTAATTTGTATATTATAAGTATTTGGTTTAAATAATATTATTTATTAATAATTCAAGGAAAAATATTTATTCACCACTTCTCAACATGTTCATACTATCAAAACAATATAACACATTTAAATAAATCAATTAAGAAAACATTATCATTTGAATACGGATAAACTCATTATAAATGTATAAACCTCAGAGATTTTTTATCTAAATAAATCGGTTTCACCGATAATAAATATTATTTTAAACACCCGTCCAAATTAAAGTTGGATGGAAGTAAATAAAATCATGTAAATAAGTCGTTGCAATGTGGATTAACCGCCGTTCGAAATTGCCCTTGAACGTCGAAAAAGCGGTCACAATAATTATAACTAAAATACTTGCAGAACTTAATAACAACATTATTAAATTTGATTTACATTAGATAAAAAAAAAGTAATTGGAGTTGTACGAATTAGACATAAAAACAATTAATAAAGTATTTAAATATAACGTACATTTTGCAATTATAGTTTTAATTAGCAATATTGTAGTAACATAAGTGGAACAGACAGAAATAATAAAGATTTTATGGCAGTAATTTTTCAATATCTAGACTAAATTTTGTCAAACAAACTGATGAGGTTATCAATAAAGCCAATAAAATGCTGAGGTTTATAATTCGAGTTTCAAAACTTCTTGCACAACGTATATCCACCCTCACTTAGAATACCCTCACCCTCAACACCGATATGGACACTTTTATACCAAGCCCATATTGAAAGCTTCGAAAGCATTCAACATAAAATTTTTAAGCATACAAATTATAAATTTAATTTACAACTTGCAAATAATACCGAATCCTTAAAACTTCATTACTTCTTCATGCTTCAAACGCGACGCTTAATATTTGATCGTATCTTGTTATTTAAAATTATGAATAATGTCTTGGACTCGCCAGAGCTCGTTAACTTTATAAACATTCTCATACCGTCAAGCCCGACCCGACAAATTGATTTATTTCCATTTGTCCGCTTGCAGGACCAATCTTCAATCTTAGGATAAATTCTTCAATTCCCCGTATTTATCCTTAATATAACGCATAATTTCACAATGTCGACATTCTTCACAATACCCTTTCAAAATATCGAACCGAAGTAATACGTACGACCACAAATTGATGCACAACTGTAAAATATATCGAGAGCATCCCCTGTTCCGATCCTTTCTTCCTCTTCCTCTCCCCCTTCCATCTTATTTTGTTTTTTCTTTATCTTATTAACTTCATAAATAAAACATCTGTATTTAACCACTGGTAGCACAAGAAACTTTATTGGCTTTCCTTTTGTTAAACTTCCTTTGTATATGTTTTTTTATTAAAAGCTGTTTGTTGCGCATAAATAAAAAAAAATAATAATAAATAAATCAATGGGACACAATAATTTTTTTATTCTTTTACGCGCAGTGATTTATTTGACGATTGAATTTCTTTTAGTAAAATATTGCATGTGCGAGGATCAATAAAACTGCTGCGTGTTTCCATTAAATTAGTGTTAGTTTCAGGAGAATAAAACAAGATATTTGCTTTTCGTTCTTTTGGAAATTCTTTTTGTTTTATAAGATTTTCTTCGGAGTTTGTAGAAAAAATAATTTACGGATATTTAATGTCTCTTTTTTAAAAGCTTTCTTTTTATTAAGTGTATATTATCCTATTGATGTGTGTATATTTTATGTCAAATTGTATATTACATCTTCAGTACTTGGTTCTTTTCGGAAACCATACTGATTTTGTAATAGAATTTTGAATTTTTCTCGTTGTTCAATTATTCTACTTTTAATGTATTTTTCAAATACTTTTATCAGGTTTAGAATTAAGGAGATAGGCCTGTAATTATTATCTAATTTATGTATTTCGACAGTTTCACGAAATGGAATTATGGTGAAGATTTTGAAGTATTCTGGAAAATACCCAACTTTGAAAGCTTCTAATGTATCGCTAGGTATACCGTCTGCTTCCCTAGAATTCGATGATTTACGACTATCAATGTATTTTTAATTTCATTTATCACCTGATTTGCATAAAAACCCAATTTGTTCAGAATTATGGGAAAAGCTCCATCCGTGTGACGATGCTCGGCCTGGGTACAGTGAGAGGCAATGGTCCAGGTGAGGCGATGGTCAGAGAAATATAACGCGAGTAGAGCAAAAGTCGTAGCGGGGAGGGGCGGTTGAGGGAGCATTGGTTCTTGTCAAGTGGGCGGTTGCAAGCTAACTGGTTAATTCGTATTTTCGCAGGATATTTATAGTCACGTGCGCTACGTTTGGAATTCGGTTACCACGTTCTGAGCATGTTCGACGAACAAGTAATTTCGTTTCTCTCTCACCGCCGTACAGCTTTGACATTTTTATTTAGTCATTTACATTCACAAGCGGTCGGTGAGAACACAGTTTCTCATAGACGGTGCAGTATACATTCAACAAAGGAGGGAAGTCGGGTTATTTGTGCACAGCAATATAACATTTATTTTCCATGTTACCCAACTTCCTTAGAAATAAACATAGTTTAGTGCAATATAACAATTATACATGGCAAATGGCCGCGTCAAAAACATTGTGGGAGAGGCGAACACGTCCGACACATAAGTTGTTCTATTGTTATATATTTGGCAAGTTTGTTGATATTTTAGCATGTGTTTATATAATTAATCTCTCTGTTTAACTGAAACCATTAAACCAGCAGTTATCCGAGATATTATTGTTTTTATACATATTTCTGAAATAATAAAAAATATTTTTGTTGTTTTAAATATATTCATGCAAGTTTAGCGAGCTTTTCAATATGTTTAAACTTATGGTTATTATCTATAAATCAACCTTTGTATTATTACGTAACGAATAGGAGATTCTAGTCGTTGAAAGAATAATACTTCTTGCTACTGGTTTACTTCTAGCCACTCGATTGAAAAACGATACGCTTCAACCAATAACAGCACGTCTCGCAATCACATGACCATAATCAACCAATCTGGTAAGTTTCCGCCGGCCATCATTGTTTTTCAACCAACGAGACAAGCGCACAGACATAATTTCCGGCCGCATGGGTCGGCGTGGGCTCGCGAAGCGAGCAGCTGCCACTCATTCCGATTCCAGACACAAAATTGTTTCTGGAATCGGAATGAGTGCGGAACTGTGTCTGGAATCAGAACCCAAAACTGTGTCTGGAATCGGAATCAGCTGCGTGTGTGCCTTGAGCACGTAGCCACTTAGTATTGCATCAATTCCTAATCTAAACACGGAGTTGTCAAGCATGTTCTAGTGCCTCGGGCACCGAATGCTCGCCATTGGATTTCCTAATCCAGGCGTGGAATTATCTGTTTCCCTATAATTGTTAAAATCAGTGTGGGAATGTATTATTTACCTGTGAACCGTGGACGCTGGTCGCACGGACTCCGGTCTGCCGTTGGCGTCGCTCGATTGCCAGCTACTCATGTAAGCCGCTACTAAAACTTCCCTTCTTATTATGTGCTGAATATTTGTGCCTTTTCCAATAGCATGTCCGGTTGGAGAACCTTTAGAGAGAGAGATTGTCAAGAACAGACTAGGTACCACCCTTTGTGGTGAAACCCGTACATAACATACCTGTCCTTGTTTTGTTATAAATAAATCCTGAGTTGAAAGCACACATTCTCTTCAATTAAGTAGTTAGATACTCACTCCGATTCTAAGGCTGCGGCCGACCCATTAACTTTGAGATGAGAAACGCTACGTTTTACCAGCTGAGCTATGCCGCATTGGAGTCAGGGTCCAGTC